>CAUYPO010138542.1:0-24501 GCA_963574435.1 Cheirogaleus major | reverse complement strand
TATATTTTTAGTTGGCCAATTGATTTCTTTCTATTTTTAGTAGAGACGGGGTCTCGCTCTTACTCAGGCAGGTTTCGAACTTCTGACCTTGAGCAATCCACCCGCCTCGGCCTCCCAGAGTGCTAGGATTACAGGCATGAGCCACCACGCCCGGCCTACCCAACATTATTTAGACCAGAAGTGTTTTGGATTTCAGATTTTTTGGATTTTGAAATATATGCATAATTCTTACTTACTGATTCTATACCTTTAATCTGAAAATCCAAAACCCAAAATGTTCCAATGAGCATTTCCTTTGAGCATCATGTCTATGTTTAAAAAGTTTCAGCTTTTGGAGCATTTTGGGTTTTCAAATTAGGATGCTGAACCTGTACCATCTGTGTCGTCATTGAACAGCTATTTATTGCTTTAGAGCTCTGTAGACCCTTTGGAATTTCTTCCTCGTCTACTGAAATTCATTGCCCTTCATTTGGAGAAACCGTTCTTGCTTTGTTTTGACTTACTGGTTGGTTGATTAATATAGACTGGAAGTATCTTTTCCCAAAAGCAAAGCTTTTCTTTTAATTTAAGGCACTGGAAAACTACATAATTGCAGTACTTTAAGAAATGGTCTTTTATAGAAGAAAGATGTAAAAATATAGATTGAGTATTCCTTGTCTTTAAATGCTTCGGACCAGAAATGTTTTGAATTTCAGATATTTTTGGATTTTAGAATATTTGTGTATAAATAATGAGATATCTTGGGAATGGAACCCAAATCTAAACATAAAATTCATCTGTTTCATGTACCTTATGTACATAGACGGAAGGTAATTTTATGCACTATTTTTAAATAATTTTGTGCATGAAACAATTTGTGTACACTGAACCATCGAAAGCAAAGGCATCGCTGTCTCCGCCACCCACGTGGACAGTCTGTGGTTTGCAGTCACCGTCACTCTGACTGAGTCTGTGTCCTACAAATAAGCCATCATTTCCTTACACTTACTCACACATAAGTACTTAACAGTAAAAAATCCAAAGTACCCTTAGCACTGTGAAATAATCATGTGTTCAGGGCAACTGAGCAGCACAGTGGCGTCACTAGAACACCTGTGACGGCTGTCAGGCAGTGGCCACAGCAGACGCCGTCCGCAGGCTTCAGTCTCCACCTGCGGTGCCGTGTGTGACTCAAAGGTTACTGTACACTGCAGGGTTTCGACATTTCATTTTTATTATTTATTCATTTTCAAAGAGATGGGGTCTAGTTGTGTTGCCCAGTCTAGCCTCCAGCTCCTGGGCTTAAGCTATCCTTCTGCCTTAGCCTCTTGAGTAGCTTGGTCTACAGGCATGCGCTGATGTGCCTGACTTGTATTGTATTATTTTAGGTGAGGGATGACATCAGACTTTTTCACTTGTGGTCCTGTCAGTGCTCAAGCAACTTCAGATTTTAGAGCATTTTGGATTTCAGATTTTTGGATTAGGAATGCTTGACCTGTATTCTGTCAGTGTCTAGTGTAAAGTTTTTTTTTTTGTTTTTTTTTTTTAACGAAATCAATTTATGTGTCATTTCAACACCTCAGACAGTTTACATTCTAGAAATTGGAATGTGCTTTTCTTCCCCCATAGAAGAGTCAGACGCCTTGGTCTCCAGTTTTGGTTCTCTGACTCCATTCTTAGAAGTCACTGCCCCGTGTTACTCTTCACATATTAGGCATCTTCAGTTGAAAATTGTGGTTATGTGATTGTACATTGGAAAGCTCAGTAGAATGTGATCTGCAGGCCTTGGAGAATGCGAGGTCCGTTGGGAGGGCGTGAAGTGGTTTCACCCCCTCGTGTTTCTGACAGGAAGGCCCTTCTGCGTCGGGTGCTGCTTCTGACTGCCCTTTGGCGCAGGTGCACGCTAACACTGCCACGTCTGTCCATGGTACTGTTTGTTTTCAGATGTAACTGAGAGTAAGTGAA
This sequence comes from Cheirogaleus major, assembly GCA_963574435.1. Taxonomy (NCBI): domain Eukaryota; kingdom Metazoa; phylum Chordata; class Mammalia; order Primates; family Cheirogaleidae; genus Cheirogaleus; species Cheirogaleus major. The sequence goes on along the minus strand of CAUYPO010138542.1, from coordinate 22,557 downwards.
GGTTTTTATGGAGAGTATCAATAATCTCAAGAAAATGCCCACATATTCAAAATGGAATTAAAGCTGTGCAGTAAGAGAAGAAGTACATACATACAGTTCCCTAGGGCAAAACATAAATTATAAAAGATACCGAATCAGGAAGCCATACTCTTTGTCCAAAAGGTAGTATTGCATATGAAATGCCAGCAGGAGGCTTCTTCCTCCTCTGGACTCTAGATGGGTTTTGCTTCCCTCCGACGAGGCAGGTGCGGGCCACCGGAGGAGCTGGCGTGTGTGCACGGAGGACGGGTGAGCAGACTGGCCTGGAAAGGACTGGGAGAGGAGGGGAGAGGACACTTGCGTCAGGCGGGGAGTGCCAGTCGCCGCAGCGTGGCATCCGCTAGGTCACACTGAGCGAATCTGGCCTGTCCAGGGAGCATAGGAAGTAGTTTCTAATGAGAAAAAAAAATTGTTGATAAACAGAGCAGTGGAGATCAGAATGCATCTAAAACAGGCTGGACTCAAGGGACAGCTAGCTTTCCAACTATGGAATTTAACACCTGCATTAAAAAGGGTTTTTGTTACATGTTCCTCCTTCCACTCTAGGTTCAGTGAAGTCCACATGCTGCATCGTGCCCTGTGGGGGCTGCGGGTTTGCGTTCTCACGCTACCTGGGCAGTGTTCGGTGTGGGACCAAGGAGGATGCGCGAGTTAGCTAAGCGTGCGTCCTGGACAGATAATCCCGATGCAGCTGTCCGCTTCCCTGTTTGCTTGTCCCCCTTGTGACAGTGTGTGGATGCTCTTTATTAAAAGACACAGCACAGAGCGAGAGGAGGAAGCGTACTCTGAGGGCAGAAGGCTGTGTGTGGTGAGGCTGTGATCCCCTGCACAGCTCTGGGCTCGTGTGAAACAATGTTCTGTTCAAGGCACATTTAAGTTCCATTACAGCCACATGCAAAGTGAGTGAGAGGATTTTTTCATCTCCTTCACGTTGTTTCACTTGGTACGAATAATATTCAGGCTTCCTTATAACCAATTTTTTTTTCCCCCGAGACAGAGTCTCATTCTGTCACCCAGGCTGGAGTGCCGTGGCGTCAGCCTAGCTCACAGCAACCTCAAACTCCTGGGCTCAAGTGATCCTCCTGCCTCAGCCTCCCGAGTAGCTGGGACCATAGGCCTGCACCACCATGCCTGGCTAACTTGTACTATATTTAGTAGAGACGGGGTCTCGCTCTTCCTCAGGCTAGTCTCGAACTCCTGAGTGAGCTCAAGGGATCCTCCAGCCTCTGCCTCCCAGAGTGTTAGGATTACAGGCATGAGCCACCATGCCCGGCCTAGATTATTTTTTTTAATAGATAGGATGCAGCGTAGTCAAATTGAGAGCATTGCGTTATGCCAAGGCTATGCCATGGTTACGTTTTTAACCCTTCATTGTGGGAAATTCCAGGTATACAACAGTAGACAGACTAGTACGATGAACCCCTCTGCCCTCTCCCATGATGACCCATGGCGAACCTCCATGTCTCTGCCACATGTATTCCACACATCATGTTATTTTCCCTGTAAATATTCCAAAAAATGTGCATAAATAGTTCAGTGTGAATCTCTAAAATGTAGGGTCTCTTTTTTTTTTATTAAACATAACCATGACGTCATTGCCACATCTGAGAAAACAAAGAATTCGTTAGTACCAACACATGTCCTGTCAGTGCTAGTTCTCTGATTATCTGTTTGTTTGTTTTTTTTTAATTTTATCTTCTTAAAAAATAGTGGGTTTGAATCATTTATTCCAATGAAACCATAGTTTGGCTGGCACATGTCTTAAGTCTCCTTCTGTGTTGAAGAAGCCAGGTGCCTGTCCAGTAATTTCCCACTGCATAAAATCCCGTGGTTCTGTGTCCTCGTATTTGCTGTAAACTTGTGGTAAGGTTTGGGGACAAGATCACATTCTGTTTTTCCGCAAGACCACTTCACGCCTGGTGCTGTTGGTGTTTCCATCCCGAGGTATGTGATTTCTGGCCGTCTGAAAAAGTATAGGTGCTGTAGATAGTAAAGGGTTCTTCTAGCTGGGGGTTTCCCCTTTTGGCTGTCATTTCTTATTGTCAAGCAAAGGTGAGTCCTTAGGAACAAACATTTTTTCTTTGAGAATCTTAAAAATCTGGAAGTTAATATTGGTAAAACAGTCTGCACCGCCTCCTATGACTTGTCTGTCAGTCTCGTTGCTGAGCCACGTCTTCCGTTCCCGGGTGTACAGGGTGGTTGTGTCAGAATTGATGTTCAGCGCGAGTAAAGGAAAGGTTGTCCAGAAGCCGCCTGGGAGTGGAAGCCGCTTCCCCTGCTGCTGGGAGGGGAGGGGAGGGGAGGAGATCAGAAGTAGCTCTTGGCTCTCAGGTGTTTCAGAATGATCCACTTAGCTTTGAAAGACTACAAATGTCTGAACTGCAAAACTACAAAATCACAACTTCCTGTCGTGATTCTTCAGTGCATCTGAGGACTGAGGACCAGTGACCTAGAATCTCAGACCAGCTGTTCCCTAAATCTGTGTTTTCTAAAATTTAGTTACTTGCATTCTACTGTCAAGATTTTTTGTGTGTCCCAGTAGTATTTATACTAGTACTTAATGCATTTCTTTTTTTTTTTTTTGAGACAGAATCTCGCTCTGTTGCTCGGGCTAGAGTGAGTGCCCTGGCGTCAGCCTAGCTCACAGCAACCTCAAACTCCTGGACTCAAGCAATCCTTCTGCCTCAGCCTCCCGAGTAGCTGGGACTGCAGGCATGCGCCACCATGCCCGGCTAATTTTTCTCTATATATTTTTAGTTGGCCAATTAATTCTTTCTATTTATGGTAGAGACGGGGGGGTCTCACTCTTGCTCAGGCTGGTTTTGAATTCCCGACCTTGAGCGATCTGCCCGCTTTGGCCTCCCAGAGTGCTAGGATTACCGGCGTGAGCCCCCGCGCCAGGCCCTTAATGTGTTTCTTTAAATGGATTCACTTTTTTGTTTAACGAAAAATGGTACCACATTTTGGTACCACACACATAAAAAGAAGGTACATACGCATTAAAATATTTACCTATTAAAATCTAACATATTTGTCGTTTATCCCACATTTGGAAAATAGTGAAACTCTGTGAAACTTACTGAAGTTATTTCAAGCATTTGTTTTCTGGTAGTTTACATTTCCAAATCTGTTTTATAACATTTAATTTTTTTTGTGCTTTTGTGATTTCTGACACACTTTTGACAATTGCATGAGACTGCATGTGATCCTCCGGTTATTTTGTTAACAAGAGTTTTGAGAATTTGTCACAAGCAGGTTATTGAGAATGGGGAGCTCCATTATAGAATGAAAAACCTTTGTGATTACCTAGCAAGACAAAAATAGTTGTGCTTTTAAATTTCTTTTTGTGGCAGTCTGATACTATGTGTTTTCAGAAGTGCCCCAAAAAATCACTGGGTTAAATCAAATTCTTTATCTTGTCTGTGAAGCATTGTAGCTTGCCGTGAAAAGAAGACAGGCCTTGAAGTCAGACCTAGATGTCTAGGAATCCTCGTGACATGTAATTATGAAAGTTATCCCTCTGAGCCACAGTTACTTCTGAAGTCATTTGGGAGAATTAGAGATTGCGTGTGAAGTTTTGTGTCTGGCCATTGGGTTGAGCCAATGCCTCGCAAAGACACCTTTGGAGTATTTGTACCACGCACTCAGATTGTTGTTAGTTTCTTGTGATTCAGGAGTGTGAAGTGTGATGCCTTTTTAATTATTCTTTATTTGTCCTGACAGCCGTTGTCCTTGAACAAAATGAAATTAATGGGACCAATCAAAAATGTATAGTAGGTCCCTGAATAACCTCATTTTATCCTGTCATATCGTTACAATGTTAGCAAGAAAAGAAATCGATTCTCAGCTGGAGCTGCTGTCTGTGTGGAGTTGACATGTTTTCCCCAGATCTATGTGGGTTTCCTCCCACATCCCAAAGATGTTCACGTGTTAGCTGCATTGGCATGTCTGCGTGGTTCCCCCGGTCTGAGTGAGTGTGGGTGTGTGTGAGTGCATGTGGATGTATGTGAGTGAGTGTGGGTGTGCATGTGTGCGTGAGCGCGTGTGCATGTGCGTGGGTGTGCGTCAGTGCGTCCTGCGATGGGTTGGCGTCCTGTCCAGGGTGGTTCCCGCCTTGCTCCCAGAGCTGCCAGGACAGGCCCTGGCCGCCCACCACCCGAACTGGAACGAGCAGGTTGGAAAGTGAGTGAATGAATGAATGAATGAATATGTATATCAATTATTGTGAAACAGAGATTCGTAAGGTCTACAAGCATGCAAATACACGACCATAAACGGTGCAGTACGAATGCACGCGCTGAGCCCCGCGCGTCTGTGGTTGCGTGAGCTGCGTGGAGGGGGAGGTGCTTCTGACAGTCCCACTTTGCGCACGTTTGCTCCCCGACGTGACCCAGCACTGCCGTGACCACTGAGAGCACGCACCCATTCACTGAAGATTGGGTAATTATCTCACTTGTTTTTGTTAATCTTTCTTAAGTATACGCGTAACTCAAATTTATTTCTGTGTTTGATATTAGAAGTGTTTTGGGTCTTTATTTAGAAGTTTGGTGATGTTTTTGTGACCAGAAGTATGCTGTAGGAACTTAACTCTTGTTTATGCCAAGTAGCCTATGTTGAAACTCCTTTCATTATGTTTCCTTTCGATTAAAGTCCCCATTTCCAAAACCTTTTAAGTGAGGACTTACTGTGTATAAATTTGCAATTCATCAAAAGCTATATATGTTTTAATTTCTGGAGTTCTATTCATTTTGTAATTTTTAGTATTTCTTTCTTTCTTTTTTGAGACAGGGTCTTACTCTTACCCAGGCTGAAATGCAGTGGCCTCGTCATAGCTCACAGCAGCCTCAAACTCCTGGGCTCAAGTGATCCTCCCACTTCAGCCTCCTGAGTAGCTGGGACTACAGGCGCATGCCACCACACCCACCTAATTATTTTATTTTTTGTGGAGACAGGGTCTCACTTTGTTGCCCAGGCCTGTCTTGAACTCCTGGCCCCAGCTGGTCCTCCTGCCTTGGCCTCCCAGAGTGCCAGGATTACAGGTGTGAGCCACCACGCCTACCCCTGTCTTTATTTGTTTTTTAATTGTGTATATTTAAGGTGTACAGTGTGGTATTCTGATATCACAGTGAAATGGTTGCTGCAGTCAAGCCAGTTGGTGCATCCATCATACCACATAATTACCCTTCTTTTGCATGTGATAAGAGCACCTAAAATCTACTCTCTGAGCAGATTTCCAGTGTACGGCATAGCTGAGGTTCTCGTGTTGTACATTGGATCTTTAGATGTATCCATCCTGAATATCTGCAACTTTGTACCTTTGATACACATCTCCCCGTTTCCTACCTGCGCACCCCATGGTGACAACCACGTTATTCTCTATTTCTGTGCATTCAACTTTTATTTTACTTAGATCGTACTATGAGTGAGATGGTGCAGCGTTTGTCCTCTGTGCCCGGCTTATTGCACACAGCATAGTGTCCTCCAGGTCCAGCCACACTGTAGCCCGTGACTGGATTTCCTTCTGTGTAAAGGCTGAGTAGTACTCTGCTTGTGTGTATCATACTTTCTTTGTCCGTTCTTTTGCCGATGGACGCTTAGATTGTTTCCGTGTCTTGGTTATTGTGTGTGATGTGGCAGTGGACATGGGTGTAGATATTCTTGTCAGGTGGTGGAGATATAGTCTGGAGGATATATAGTTGAAAGGGGAATTGCTGGCTCCTATGGTAGTTCTATTTTAAAATTTTGGGGGAACCTTCCTGCTGTTTTCCTTATGGCTACACCAATTTACATTCCCACCAACAGTGTACTGGAGTTCTTTTTCCATGCCCTCCCCAAGACTTGTCCTTCTGATTATAGTCATTCTAGCAAGTGTGAGGGGATATTACCTTTTCATACATCTGTTGGCCATTTTTATATCTTTGGAAAAATGTCTATTCATGTCCTTTGACTGCTTCTTAATCAGGGTTTTGTGTTTTGTTTTGTTTTTGCTATTGAGTTGTGCAAGTTCCTTATAAATCTCAGATATTAACCCATTAATTTTCTGTTTTTTAAAAAAACATGAGTTTCTGGGCATGAGTGGGTTTGTCTGTGTTAGCACATGATTTCCAAGCTTTCCAATATGGTCATTGTCACCAAATTGGTGTGCGAAGGACATTCACCTATTAAGAAAGAATTACTGGCCGGGCGCAGTGGTTCACGCCTGTAATCCTAGCACTCTGGGAGGCCAAGGCGGGCGGATCGCTCAAGGTCAGGAGTTCGAAACCAGCCTGAGCAAGAGTGAGACCCCTCTCTCTACTAAAAATAGGAAGAAATTAATTGGCCAACTAAAAATATATAGAAAAAATTAGCCAGGCATGGTGGCGCATGCCTGTAGTCCCAGCTACTCGGGGGGCTGAGGCAGAAGGATCACTTGAGCCCAGGAGTTTGAGGTTGCTGTGAGCTAGGCTGACGCCACGGCACTCACTCTAGCCTGGGCAACAGAGCGAGACTCTGTCTCAAAAAAAAAAAAAAAGAAAGAATTACTTCTTTAAACTACTTAGAATCCAGAGGCATAAACATGTGTCCTGGAAAACTTGAGGATTTTAAGACTCCTTTAGCAACTTTATTTTAAGAGTCAGTCTTGCTGTGCCTCCCAGATGGCCTGTTTGATTAACGTCTTTGCCGTTCCGCAGCATCCGAGGTCGGCATCTCTCTCCTCCAGTGGAGCCCATGACTTCTGACCAGGACGCTAAAGTTGTGGCTGAACCGCAGGCGCAGAGAGTCCAGGAGGGCAAGGACAGCACTCGTCTGGTGGGTCCTTGGAAGGGGGCTGGGGGGACCCATGTCTCTGGTGTCTGTGACGCAGGACTCTGCAGTGGACTGGGGGACATGAGAGCAGTGACACTGGAGCAGCTCAGGATCTTCTCAGAGATGTCACAGCTCTGTAGGAGAGAGAAGACTGCTCACCAGTCCGACCGAGGTTCACGGCTGAGGCGTGTGTAACGACAGACAGATGTGAACAGGAGAAAAGCATGCATATTTATTTAGGAATCAGTTTCTGTGACACAGGAGCCTTTATGAATGAAGACCCGAAGAAACAGGAACACTCTTTTTTGCGAATTCTGACGCAGAAGTGGACAGTTGCAGAGAAACACGACTGGACAAAGGGGTGTGGTCTGAGGGCAGTTAACCGGGGAGGACGTAGCTGAGTCTGTGTGCTCAGATTCTTCTGGGCGTCCCAGTGTGACATTCCTTTCTTCTGGGTGTGGAGCAGGACCCTCGGGGACCTGTCTTCAAGGGAAGCTCACCGGGTTTCATGGCCCCCTTCAGGGGAGCAGGGGTGAGAGACTCTCTAGTTTCTGTGGCCTCATCCTGCTGTTCCCCCAAATGTCCAGATGCCTCGTTTTGAGGTAGCGTGTCCAAACCCCATCAGTCTGAACAATGTGTGGGCAGCTGAGGAGAGGAAACTGCAGGAACTAGGCGGTAGAGAGACAAAACTGAGTTGTAGCCCTTGGTACTTAAAGCTTTGTATTTTAAATCAAGAAAATGCTTTAATAACATCACAGCCATTATAGGAGGATGTATTCAAAGAGTTAATTAGGATTTTAATATAAATGTTTTATTTTGACTACCTTTGTTCAATTTAAAAATTTTATTGTGTCAAGCAGTAATATTTAAAGTTTCAAAATGGCAAAAAAATTTGAATCTGACACTGAATTAAAAAGCAGTTTCAAAATGGCTTTTGGAAAAGTAGCTTTTCTTAACTTTCCCTGTTAAAACTATAAGGAATTTTACTTACGAGTCAGAATTTCAAAATCTAAAATTTTAAGGTTCCTACATCATTCTGAGTATCTTATGAATTCCTGAATTTGACATGTAAAAATATGCATTTCTCAGTGGGTTTCATTTTGCTTAATTTACTGTGGTTTGAAAGTGTTTTCTTTACCCTGTAGTGATGGTGTCTTTGTTTTCAATTTTACAGATGAATGGTCCTATATCTCAGACCACTTCTCAGACAAGTTCCATCCCAACGTTGAGTCAGGTAATTCAGTTTCTAGATTAATCACAGATTGTTTAATCACAGCTGAAGCTCACAGATATTTCCTTGAGACAAGTGTTTATTGTAAAAAATAAAATAAAAAGTAGGAAATGTAGATGTTTCTCAAAATGGTGGGGGACCCATCTCTCACCGCACCCCCGGGCGTCGGAAGTGTCTTTTCCTGGTGCGTCCGTGCGTGGGTTAGGGACACAGCTCCACCAACAGCAGTGTGCCGTGTGTGCTGATTTAGTGCCGGGTAGTCATCACAGTGTTTAGTGGGTCGCCGGCTCTCTTGCGTGTGTGTGACCAGCTTTATGTGTGATAGCCTGTGTTCTTCAAAGCACACAAGTCTAATAGGAAGCTTTCACTAAGAAAATTTGTTTCAGGCTGGGTGCGGTGGCTCATGCCTGTAATCCTAGCACTTGGGGAGGCTGAGGCGGGGGGGAGGATTGCTTGAGGCCAGTAGTTCAAGACCAGCCTGAGCAAGAGTGAGACCCCGTCTGTACAAAAAATAGAAAAATTAGCTGGGTGCGGTGGCGCACGACTGTAGTCCCAGTTACTCGGGAGGCTGAGGCAGGAGGATCGCTTGAGCCCAGGAGTTTGAGGTTGTAGGGAGCTGTGATTGCACCACTGCCTTTTAGCCCAGACGACAGAATGAGACCCTGCCTTTAAAAAGCAAAGATAATTTGTTTCACGTTTTTGTCATGATTGTTCTGTCTGAATGGTAGCTTCTCGTGACGTGGGAACCAGGAACAACAGCTTCTCTCAACTTAGAAAATTCCGTAATTTCTTTAAAAAATTGGTAATTTTACTACTTGCTATTTGTGTCATTTGGAATATTACAGTTTCTTGCAAACTCTTTTTCATTTTAGGGTTGTATATTCAGTTTAAGTTCTGCAAGGCATTTTGTTCAACAGTTGATTTACAGATCGACTTCGAGTGGCGTCACTGTGCAAACAGCTGCACTGAGAGAACCATCAGACCAAGGGGGAGGGGTGACCAGTGTGTCGCAGCTGGCTGCCTTGGTAGGCGCCAGGGCTCTCACATGCGTGTTGAGATACAGTGCGTATGAGCACACGCACAGATCACAAGCGTGTGGCTCAGAGTTTTTGTGAAATGAACATAGGCAGGGACTCTACCACCCAGATCCTGACACAGAACATTAGCACAAGCCCTCTGTGAGTTTTGGCACTCATTTGAAGACATACTGTGATTGTAGAAATTGTGAAAATAGGAGAAACGTGTATGTTTGAGTTGGGAAACATTTGCAGATGAGACACCTGAGAGTCTCATCAAAAGAAGGGCCAACTGTGGTGCTGTGCGTGGTTTCCCAGACGGTCAGGCTGTGTGGCCTGTTTGGACCTCTTAGGCCACATTGCCTGGTCACTGCAGACACCTCCTCACTGGCTCCCCGACACCCTCCTTCCTGACGGCGGCCAGAGGGTCCCTTCAAGAAGGCCAGGGTCAGAGTCGGCCGAGTCCCAGCGGGTCCAGACCTGGCGCCTGCTTCAGCCCCACGAACACCCCCGCAGGGCTCTCCGCCTTGGCTGGTCGGCGCTCCCCTTCCCCAGGGGTCTCCGAGGCTCCATCACATACCTCTGCAGCTCTCGGCTCACGTCAGCTCAGTGTGTCCTGCCCACGGCATTCTCCTTACCCCTGGCTGCCCCACGCTCCTTACCCTGTGGCAGTTAGCACCTTCTTACTTTGGTAGGTGTCTATGCATCCAGTGTCTGTCTCCTGGGACTAGAGCACAAGCTCCATCAAAACTGGGGCTTTGGTTTTGTTCATTGGATGTCTCGGGGTCCACCTGTAGATGACTCCTGCTCAGTATGCGTCTCCTACGTGAGAGATATATCACACTTGGTGGCAGCCACAGCACTAGCCGCAGCCTACCACACGGCACTTCCCAAGCACTGTTTTAACACTTCGGTGCTTTAACTCCTAATTGCCTTAGCCTATACCTGTTATACCCCCAGGTGCTGTTATCTCCATTTTGCTAATGAGGAAACCAAGGCACAAAGAGGCTTAAGTAATTTTCCTAAGGTAGCTGAATTAGAAAGGGATGGAACCAGGAGTTGAACCCAGGCCAGTGTATTGGGGGTGTGGCCTAGTAAGAGGTGATGAGGTCATTAGGGCAGAGCCCTCGTGAGTGTATTAATGCTGCTACCGAGGGAGCAGGTTGGTTATATCAGGGAGCAGGTTAGCTATACACGGGAGTAGGTTAGTTATGCTGGAGTAGGTTAGGTATATGCGGGAGTAGGCTGGCTATACGAGGTTCAGCCACAGCTCTTTGCATGGCGCTGTCTGGCCGCTTCCTTCTGCCCTGGGATGACACAGCACAAAGGCCCTCCAGAGGCAGCCCTCGACCATGGCCTTCCCAGCATCGAGAACCGCTCCTTACTCATCACCCAGCCTCAGGGATTCTGTCACAGCGGCACAGAGCAGACCACATGGTTTCCTGGTTTGGGTACTAGAAGGCGTAGATTTATTTTTTTTCTCTTTTTCTTTCCTTTTTCCTAGTTGGAATTTTCTGACATCTGTGGAAGTGCAGAGAATAACATAATGAACCCTGACGCACCCTCATGAACTTGCACAATTACCTACTCTTACGTTGCTCTGCTCTTGTTTTTTCATTTCCTCCCTCTGTGCACATAAGTGTCTGAAATTTTTATGTATGTATGTATATATTTACTGTATTTCTTGGAGTATTTTATAGCAAATCTTAGACACTGTGTCATTTTATCATAAATACTTCAGCATGCCTCTCTGACACCATTCCATTTTCATGCCTGACAAAATTAGCAGTGGTTCCTTAATACTCACAGATGTTACTCCCTAAAGCTAGAAAATCAGGTACAACTGTAAGTATAAATTTTAAGGAACAAGTTTCTGATACTGTTTTCCTTTTGGGGGATTCACATACTAACTTCTTTGGTTGTCACCGTCCCATGACATATAATTTCGAGAGTGCAGAAAAACCAGAAGCCTGAGATCCTTCTTTGGCTGGGATGATAATTTTCATTATTTTTTATTGAGCTTTTGAGAATAGAAAACGTGGTCTGTGGTGTCCTTTTGCTGCGGTGTGAGCCTGTGGATTCCCCGTGCTGTCTGGATCTTAGCACGGAGAGGACGAGGGCCGTCAGGATCTGTTGTCGTTAGGATCTGGATTTGAGTGGCAGGAGCATGTGACCACTGTGCAAGGGCTATTTTTGGTGTCTGGGTGTTGGCTGCCCCCCAGGAACCGCAGCAAGCTAGTGTGAGGTGTGTCTGTGGACGCTCAGAAAACGGCAAGCACTGCGATATGAGTTTCTGAACTTTCAGACATGGGCTGTTGCTTCAGCAAAGAGTTAAGTAGCGACAATGACGACGAAAAAGCTGGCCTGTTACAAAACTCTGTGGAGGAGAAGGAACAGCAGAACAGGATAAGTAAAACTTTGTCTTCATTATTTGATCCCCTTGGAGGTGAGGAGCCCCGCCATGTCGACGGTGGAGCCAGTTCGGCAGCCGCAGGCCCTGGGGCGTGGCCTGCACGCAGGCAGGGGCATGGACCCGCAAAGTCGCTGAGCTCTGACTCCTCCCTCACGTGTAAGTTCTTAACGAAGTACGCAACCTTAGATGAGAGTGACAAGAATTCAGGTGCCGGTACTGAGCAGGACTCCGAGAGTGCGTGTGACCCACCGTGTGTGGGGGACGGTCGCCTCTCGAGTGTGCCGGTGCGTTCTGACCAGGGCCTGCAGGAAGAAGCTCATGTGAGTGGCCATTGCCCGGCCGCTTGTGAAACCTCTTTAACAGAGAGAGAAATAGGGGTCAGTGCTCAAATCAGCAGTCGCAGAGGAAGTGACTCGTTAGCCATCTCTGATGGGGAGAAGAAAGACAGAAACCCTGTTTGTGCTGATGGCCGGCAGTGCGAGGATTCACGAGAGCGAGCGTTGTACAGCATCTGTGCTGTCGGCCCTGACTGCCTGCCCCCTCGGGGTGAGCGGGGCGCCCCCCTGGACCAGGCAGCTGCCGGGGGCGAGCGTCACTCAGCTGTCCCTTCCCAGGGGACTCTGAAAGCCGACTGGCCTCCGGGTAGCGAGAAAGCGTGTCCAGTCTCACACGCCACACCGGGGGCAGGAGGGTCGGCGCCACAGCAGGAAGGGATCTCACGCCAGGGCGCGCTGGGTCCGGGTGAAAGGAGGGGAGTGTTCAGAGAGAAAACCAAGCCTGGTTCTGAGCTTCTGACGGACACCCACGCACCTGGTGATGAAGCAGACACTGGTAACAGGCCAGCGGAGGCCTCAAGGACAAAAGCTTGCACTGGATTCCCTAAAGATCACACAGAAAGTAGTATGTTACATAATGCTGTTGGCCCACGCCCTGGATTAAATAGTAACACTCTTAGTGACTCACCGAGATGCACGTGTGCCGTCCCCGAAGACAGAGAGAGCCACAGTTCAGGAATAGGAAGTCAGGTGGGTGACTCACCTCTTCGCTTTCTCGGCGGCACTTCCTGTGTTGGAGGGAGTGGTAGACCTGGGGCGGTGACAGCTGGTGTGGACCAGCACTCGCACTCTGAGAAGGGAGGAGACGGCGGCTCTGTGCAACCTCTACACGACAGTGCTTGTTTCCATTTGAATGTGAGCAGATCAGAGAGTGTCCTTTCCGTCGGTCTAGACAGAATTAACTTAAGTCCCATGAGGTCTCCCACTTCCGTGAACGGTGGACACGAGCGTCTCTCAGTTCATGCCGACTTCAGAGAAGCGGCCCCCAGCGGACTCAGGGGCCCTGAGCTTGAGCACCTCCCGGGGCCAGCGCTGAAGGAGGGGCCGGGCACAGGGGACGGCGGCCTGGAGGCCAGAAGCCCCCCACCAGCAGGCAGAGGAGAGCTGCCTCTGCAGTCTAGAGATGGTGCCTCTCGTTCCCAGGAGGGCAGGGCTGTCCTGGAGGCCGAGGGTCACGTCGGGCGGGCTTCTGAGCTGCAGTCTTGGTGTCAGGCAGGGCTGTGTGCAGGCTGGGGGGCCGAGGAGGCTCCAGCCTGCGCCTCAGATCTCGTGGGGTGTGTCCAGGGGAGAGGCAGCCCCAGACGCAGAAGGACACGAGGGGTGCCCCCACACGGAGAGTCCCAGGGTCAGTCCAGACCTGCTCATGGTGACCGCATGTCCTCTGTGTGCGTGTTCACCCGTGCAGATGAGGGAGGAAGGGAAGCGGGCCTGGAGGGTGAAGTCTGTGTGCAGAGTCCAGTCTCCCATGACCAGCCAGGCGACCCCTACAGGTTAGAAAATGCTGGAAAAGAATCACTAAAAGCTGATCATAGAGAGAGAAGTGAAGATGACGTAGGAAACATCAAGTCAGATTCTAAAACAACCTTCGAGTGGGAAACAGGCATGCTAAGACACAGAGCAGTGCCCCGTGAGGATGCACTGACTGATGTGAGTTCCGGCTTAACAGAAAACCTTGATTTCGAAACTGATCCAATAGAAACGAGCCACGAGACCCACAGAGTGAATGACTGCACACGTGAAGATCTTGGTGCTGTCCTGCCTCTAAGCCAGAGCTCAGATTCAGCTAAACAGAGGTCAGGAGTGGAGAGGAAGTCTGTTAATAGTGGTGAAGGCCTGGAGCTGAGGCACATTGACTCTGAATCACCTGAAGTTGTTTCTGGTGCCTTTGGAAATGATGCGTTGGGGTTGAGCACACTAAAACTAACGTGTAAAAACCAGGAGAGACTTTACTTGGAGAAAGACAACACTGATCCTGTCGTTACTGACTGCCTGGGCCCACCTGGGGCAGGCGAACGTGCCTGCCGCTCCGAAGAAGGACATGCCAAGCCCACCATTGAAGAGTCTGCTCTATGCAGCGGGATGGACTTTGTGGGAAATTCGAGGGTGATCTTTGGAAACGTGGAGTTACGTGGCACGTGTGGCGGGTGTTCCTGTTGGGCTGGCGTTGAGCCCACCCAAGGGGACAGGTGCGCAGCTTGCAGGGCGCCCCAGGCAGCTCCTGGCGTTGCAGCTGACAGCAAAGGAGCTGCAGCACCTAGCAGTGACCATGTGTTCTCACTCACAGAAGGCATCTTAAATATGTCTGAAAATCCCTCAGAAGTGACCTGGCAGAGTTTCCCAGAAGAATTCTCCCACTTTTTGAACGGACTTGCCTATTACCCAGTGGGAGGATTGGCAAGCCAGGTGTTTTCTGAACGGATGGCGGATGGCGGTGGCGGGTGCCCCGTGGGCTACTTGTGGACGGACGTGGCCACGGAAGGGCTGCTGGAGGAGGGGCGGAGGTCTGCGGAGGCTGCGCTCGGCCTGCCACGGGCCTGGGCCACCGCCCCGCTCCCGCTGGAGAGGAGCCCCGAGGAGCCGCTGGCGTCGGAGGACGGTGTGGTCTGGGGCTGGCGGAGCGGAGGGGGACAGTTAGTAAGTATGTTTCATCAGTGTTTGTTGCTGTGCTGTGCTCTGCTGGTCTTCACGTTTTGATTGCTCTTGACTTAAAATTAATGGAGATTTACTCTAAACAGTGGGCAGGTGTTTGGATGTTCATATAAGGCTGTGGACTACGGCAGCGTCCATTGAATAGGTTCTGAATTGGGGACCGTGAACCCCCTGCCTGGTGAGTTTAACTCCTGCTGGCGCCAGAGCACGCCCTGCCGGTCGATGCGTGGGCCGTTTGTGCTTGTGCGTGTTGCCAGCTGTGCTGTCTTTCCGGAGGGATCTTGTCACCTGGGCGAGGTAGTGTGCTGCCGCCAGCACTGGAGCCCACTGAACGTGTAACTCACGCTGCAGAATATAAATGTGTTTAAAATCTGCATTTCAGGTTCTTTTGTGTGTGTCTAAGGCAGGTCAGATTCACTGCTTTTAGCTGGCTCCAAAATCTTGGTGCTTTTCTTTGTGGGAGTCACCAGGCAGCTCTGTCTCAGGTCCCTGAGCTGGGGCTGGCCCCTCTGGGCGGAAGAAGCTTCACAAATGGTTCTGCGGGCAGTGAGTTTGAGCCTCTTTCTAGAAATTCTGTAATAAATGCAGATGCTCTTCAACAGGAACTCAGTTTTGCTCATGAAGCAGATATGTACCAAAGCAGCGCGACTAAAGAGACTGTGATAATAGCAAAATCTCACTGGTTCAACCAGTGGGTTTTTGTTGGTGACTTTTGTGACATCGGGCAGGAAAAACTGTTGATGTTATTAAGGAGGCAGATGTGGCTCAGATGTTAGTACCTGAGAATAAACCAGCAGAAATCCCGCCTTGTGGTTGAAGGAGCTACGGCAGTAGCCTCTTTTCTTCCCACGTTCACGTGCGGCTTTTACTGGAGAGATTCACACACAGAGTCATCTGCTTTGCCCCATAAACAGTGGCGGAGGCAGAACACTATAAAAGGAGGCCTTTACAATAACACGCATGTGATCTTTCACATAAGTGGGTGTGATCAGCAGTTGGCGAGTGTCACTGCTTAGAACAGCAGCATGGAGTGCAAATGCTTTCTGTTGATCTGCGCTTAGTGCTTTAAATTAGCAGGCGTTACCACATTTAATGATGTGATTGCTTTTCAAAATTCCAGTTTTCAAAGTACTGTTACAGCCAGTAACAGACAGCTTGTTATATTAAGTCTTGTATAGCAGCTGTTACTACATTTTACAAAGACCCAGAAGTAGACACTTCCCTGGCTCCACAGTCAGCGAACTGCTCCAAATTACTCACTTCTTGGTGCAACTCTGTAGTGCTTAACTTGGAGTGTTTCTTTCCCCCGTTGTCTTAACTGTTTTATAGTCTTCACCTACCTTTCTGTTTTCCCTGGTATTAGTTTATCTAGTTCCTACTCAGGAACTTGTCGGGGACCGTTCTGTCTCATGTCCATAAAATACAAATTTATTAATCGATATGTTATTTCTTTAAGTGGAGCAGAGTGTTCTGGGTGTGACCTCCTAGGTGAGCTTGCTTCTGATTTTAATACGCTTTGCTTAGCCATAAATTATCAGTGGAAAAAGAAGACTTACCTAGCCAAGCACGTGACACCAGGGTTCTTGATAATCATTTGGGTTCCCTGTGGCTATAAGAGAATAACCATATTTTAAAGAAGGTAGTAGATTCAGGTCTTTGTTTAACATAAATTCTTTCTCATGCGAATTATGAAAAGTTAATGAACTCTTGATGAATGTTGTGTTTTGCTGAACACAAATTTCTAGTTACCATCATTTTTGTGGACAAAATGCCTTGATTTTCTTACTTGTGAAATGGAGCCAGTCATGACCACTTCCCAGGCTCGCTCTGAGTCAGTGCAGGTAAGCGCGTAGGATGGGCCGGCGCACAGCAAACTCTCCAGTGTTACAGTAGTTGTCCGGTTGTTAGGTCCTTATTACGACAGGAGTCTCTGCTTTTTCATTCCTGGTCACATCTCCTCTCTCAGTGTTTATTGCATGCTGGTTAACTGCCTGAAATTGTGCTGAGTTTCTGATACTTGATTTGGACTTGTTTACAGCTTGAGGGGCAGTAGTAGCTTGAGGGTAGAGTCCCATTCATTTGTGGCATAAAACCTTGCACAAGTTGTCAAACAGTGGAAAGTATCAATGTCTGTGTTGCTGAACGCAGAATCAGTGAACATTGGTTCACTCTGCAGATACATCCAGCACTTCCCCTGCGAAGGTCAGGGCCGCACCAGGTATCGGCGATACCGTGTGAGCCACGTGTGGGGAGCACAGACGGGCTCCAGCCACGGAGACCCAGCTCTCAGAGTGCTGCCTGTGGCACCTTCACTTCCAGGACAGCGTGTAGTCTGTGTTAATAAACTATAAAATGTATCTTGGCGATACAGGACAGTCGGCTGGAGAAGGTGCTAAAAATAGAAGAGATTAACATTGGTAGGTGTTGGGAATCTAAGGAATGTGTAGCATGTACTTGAGATAAGGGAGTTGGCCAAGTGGGTGGAGGGCCTCAGAGCAGGAAAACTGGATTGTGTGCTGGGCTATAGTGAGAGAAGGCAATTTATGGGAATACTGGAGTAGGAAAGAGAATAGAGGAAATTTATGGGAATACTGGAGTAGGAAAGAGAATAGAGGAATGGATTTTGAAAAACAACAAAGCAGGTGAGAAAGGAGGCGTGAGTGCTGACAAGCGGTGCTGCATGTGAGACCAGGTGTCTCCCTCACCTCCCGCTTTCCCCGTGAGGTCGAGTCTGCCGTCCTCTGCCGTGTCCCGGTGCTCGGTGCCGTGTCTGGCACCAGCCCCCTCCTGAGCATTTGGGAGGTGCTCGCCCCGTGGGCGGATAAGAGAGGAGAGCAGCTAACCCTGTGCAGGAGCAGAGGCCAGAAAGGAACTGATGTTCAGATACAATGTGAGAAGAGAAACCGAAGAGTCGGTGTCTCCGTATAATATTCTTGAAGGGACCCTGTTCTTTGGTCTATCACGAATACTTAGACAAATAGGAAGGCTTCACATAGGTCCTCGTGTGAGCATCTGGTTTTGTGGGCATGATGCTTGCTTCTCACCCAGTGACGAGAAGAGCAGGAAGCGCGAGTTACCCCAGGCACGAGCAGTGTGCACGGTGTAGTTGTGACCATGGCAGCCTTCCACTGTTTCAGAAGTCGTTTCGGCAGCCTCGTCACTGAGCCAGCAGGGGTCTGCTCTGTCCTTGAAGTCGTGCACGTGCCTGCTGTCTCGATGTCTCACGGTGGCGCTTCCCGACCCTCTCCTGTGTCCGGGTCAGGGGACCCGGCCCTGTCCGTGCTGCTCCCCTTGCAGCCGCTGCCCAGGGGCGCCTGGGACCAGGGTCCTTGCCCTGCCTGTGGCAGCTCTGACTTCCTGCACCATGGTGTGAAGGGCAGTGATTTGTCTGGGTCTGTGGGAGGATTGTGGTGGCAAAACTGGAGTAAGAGTGACTTTCCCTTAGAACGTGGGAGGTGTCCAAGGCTCGCGAGCAGAGGACGGGCTTGCGCCAGAAAAACTGGGAGTGGGGAGGATCCACGAGGTGGGGGCCTGCTGTGGGTTTTGTAAGATTCGACAGGAAAGACCGCCAGCCCCTAGGGGAGGTCAAGGCGTGAGCCATGTGGCTTTCTGGGCAGACAGGATGGGAAGAGCAAGCGTGTTCAGAGACAGCGCGGAGGTCAGCGCGCCTGGGAGTGGACAAGGCCAGAGAGCGGCCAGCATGGGGCGTGGGGGAGGCGGTTGTGCCCGCCGTAAGAGCGTGATCCTCTACTCTGAACGAGCCAGGCAGCGTGGAGGGTTCTGAGCAGAGCACTGTGGCATCTGGCTCACTGAGCTCCCTAATAAGCACCTAGTGTGCCAGGCTCCCTGCTGGCTGCCTAGTGGAGACCAGGAAACTTGTTCTGCAGGAGGGGTTTTCAGAGGTTGAGTGAGGCAGGCTGTGGCAGAGCTGGGCTCAGCCGTGTCTGGAACACCGGGGTCGCCGGCAGATTGTCCTGCGGCAGGACTGGGAATCTGTGTTTTACAAAAGCACCAGAGATGACACTGAGGCTCTCGCGGGAATAGGAATGAGTAGCTCTTTGCAAGCATGAGATGCTGTATCTCCTTCCTTAGTGGATGCTTTGGCTTCCTCTGGTCTCGCAGTGGCCTTGCCGGACCCGTTAGAAGACCTTTGTTCTTAGGAGCAACTTTCATTTTCTACATTTTTTGCTTATGTGAGTTTTTGAAGATTTGTACTTAAAAACTTATACATCTACATTGTATTCAGATTTATAAATCTACGAATCGTGGCTTTATTAGGTAGGCAGTTCAGGAAATCGGCAGTTGTTTGCCAGTTGCGCAGTGGGTAAGACGCTGGAGTCTCGGTGAAGCAGGGACACTGGAGAGCCGTGGGCTCCGGCGGAACTCGGGAACCTAAAGGGGAATTAAATGGAGTTTTGACTGCATCAGGTATTTCTTTACTTTTCTACCTGATTTCGTCCTAAAGGTATGGGTACCTAGATAGGCTCAGCCATTTTAGCCTAAATTCTCTTAGCATACATGCGGTTTTAACTCTGCATTCGTAAATGAGATGTTTTGGTTGAAGTCTGTATACGAATGTGCGAATCAAATCTTTTCCTAGGTGCCCGCCAAGGTTTCAGAGCTCAACCCTAATGCGAAAGTATGGGGGACCCACGTGTCACCCGTGGCAGCGAGTAGTGCGGCGGATGGCGTGAGTGCCACGTGGGAGGACCGCGGCCCGCAGGGTGAGTGGGGGCGGCGAGGCGGGCCGTGGCGGTGGCGCTCGAGAGCCTGCAGGTCCTTTACGGTCCAGTGAAAGAAGCCGAGTGACTACAACCGTTTATTTTGTTTTAAGAAAAGTTCTTCTAACCCTGCCTTTTGGGGTAAAATTCCTAATTTCAGGGTTGGATGCCAGCTGCGATGGTGACAAAGGCCACGAGGATGTGGCGGCGCAGGAGTCGGAGCAGACAGACATGAGCACGCTGGCTCTGGGTCCCTCGGAGTACGAGTCCGCGCCTGAGAGCAGCGAGACGGGTAAGGCTCTTCTGTGAATTGTTTCCGTACAGCACCTGGGGCCGGTTTGTCTTCTTTCTTTCCAGCTTACTAAGTCCTTCCCAAAACGACGTGCCTTTCATTGCCTCCTGTCAATTCTACTTTGAACTCACTCTCACGGGGAGGCAGAGACGAGGGGCCCGGTCAGGGACGGCATCCTGGAGAACGTGAGACCCGAGTAGTTCCGGAAACTGAACCACGTTTACCAGGAGAATTAGAAGGTCGCAGTGCGGATGGGATGTTGGCGCTGGGATTGCGAGAAGGCAGTTTGGGCGGGGGGGCCTGGACATGTGGCAGTGGCCGTAGGAGCGGACGGGAAGCGAGCGGCGGGGAAAGGAGATGGAGACCTGGCTGTGCAGCGGGCCAGACAGCTGTCACTGGAAATGCGGCTGTGTCGCTGACAAGGGCGAAGTCTCTGCCCCTCATCACCTGGAGGAGGGACTCTCGTTCCTGGTTTGCTGAGAGAGTCTATGAGGAATGGATGTTGGAATTTGTCATCTACAAGGATGGTTATGCATTTGTTTTTTCCAGTGTGTTAAGATGAATTACATTAATCGGTTTTCAAATGTTGAGCTGACCTTACGTTCCTGGGATAAACATCTGTGGATCATAATGCAAAATACACACTCTCGATATACTGTTGGATTAGATTTAACGAAATTTTGCTTAGAATTTTTATACCTGTATTCATGAAGGATACTAATCTCTAGTGTTCTTTTCAACGTATTTCCTCCTATTCAGTTTTTTGGAAGAGGGTTACGTGTTCTTTCTTCCTTATGTGAGGAAGTAAAGCAAGCCACGTGGGCCTGGAGTTTTCTTTGTAGGAAAGTTTTTGACTACACTTTCTTTTTTCATACAGAATTACTGAGGGTATTTTTTTCTTCTTGAGGGAGCTTTGGGTTTTGTATATCTTACAAAGATTTGGTCTATTTGGTCTATGTTGTACAGTTATTGCTCAGAGTTGCTCCTGGTGCTCTGTTACTATTTGCTCAGCATCTGTAGGGGCTGTAGTCATGCATCACTCACCCCTTTTATTGGTAATTGGTGTCTTCTCTCTATTTTCCGTCGATTAATCTGGGTAGAAGATTGTCAGTTTTATTGACATTCTCAAAAATCCCAGTTTCATTTCATTGATTTTCTCAATTGTTTTACTCTTTCCTATTTCACTGTTTTTTTCCTGATCTTTATAATATATTTTGTTTTGGTTTCTTTGAGTTTAATTTGCCCTTTTTTTAGTGTCTTAAGGTGGATGCCAAGCTCGCTGATAAGAGGCCTTTCTTACTTTCTAACATAGTCATTCGTGTTACAGATTGCCCCAGGAGTAGTGCTTCAGCAGAATCTCCCAAATTCTGATATGTTGTGTTTTCATTTTCACTGAGTTCAAAATACTTTCTAATTTCTTTCAATTTTTTTCTTTGATCTATGGGTAGTTTAGAAGTATGCGATTTATTTTCCAAATATTTGGGGATTTCCAGGGATCTTTCTTTTATTAATTTCCAGTTTAATTCCGTTGTTGTCAAAGAATATACTTTGTATGACTTGAATCTCTTTAAACTTATTAAGACTTGTTTTATGACCTAAAATATGGGTTATCGTGCTAAATATTCCACTTGCACTTGAGAAGAATGTGTATTTTGTTGTTGTTACGGGGGGGAGTGTTTTGTAAATGTTAACGAGGTCAGGTTGGGTGATAGTGTTGTTCAGGTTTACTGTATTCTTTTTGATTTCTGCCTACTTGTATTTTTTTCCTTTTTTTGAGACAGAGTCTCACTCTCTTGCTTGGGCTAGAGTGCCATGGCGTCAGCCCAGCTCACAGCAACCTCAAACTCCTGGGCTCAAGTGGTCGTTCTGCCTCAGCCTCCTGAGTAGCTGGGACTACAGGCATGCGCCACCATGCCCGACTGTTTTCTATTTATATTTTTAGTTGTTTGGCTAATTTCTTTCTATTTTTAGTAGAGACGGCGTCTCGCTCTTGCTTAGGCTGATCTCGAACTCCTGAGCTCAAACAATGCACCCGCCTCTGCCTCCCAGAGTGCTAGGATTACAGGCATGAGCCACCGTGCCTGGCCACTCTCTATTTGGTGATAAAGTCCCCTGCTAAATGAAACACAAATTATTTTTCTAAAATGTGTTGTTTGTGTTTAGGGGATAAGGGGGGATTTGGTTCTGTTTTTTTTTATATGATTTACTTTTTTAGTAGGTAAAATAATTGCATTTTTCTTATTCTCTATACACTTACATAGCTGTGTTAATATATACATTGAAAACACTAGAATTGTTGTACTGAATTCTCTGCTTGGTAAATTTTAAGCCATTTTCCTGAGTTGATTGTTACTTTTATGTAGGAGGAAATGAGTCTCAACCAGAAATCCAGGAAGACCCCCGAGAAGTTCTTAAGAAAACATTGGAATTCTGCTTGTCTAGGTAAGGCTGGCAGTGGTTTTTCCAATACCTAATGTCTATGTTATGCACTGGTTATTATTTACAAACGCGACATTTTACGAAGCAGTGTATATCTGTTATCTGTGTACGTACATTTTAATAAGAAATTTAGGATACTAAGTGATAACTACCTTTTTTTTTGAGACAGAGTCTCACTCTGTTACTCAGGCTAGAGTGCCATGGCATCAGCCTAGCTCACAGCAACCTCAGACTCCTGGGCTCAAGCAATCCTTCTGTCTCAGCCTCCCGAATAGCTTGGACTACAGGCATGCGCCACCATGCCCGGCTAATTTTTTCTATATATTTTTAGTTGACCAATGAATTTCTTTCTATTTTTTACTAGAGACGGGGTCTCGATGTTGCTCAGGCTGGTCTCAAACTCCTGACCTTGAGTGATCCTCCCGCCTCAGCCTTTCAAAGTGCTAGGATTATAGGCGTGAGCCACCATGCCCGGCTGATAACTACCTTTTGATATGTTGGGGAACTGGATGTGATCCTCACATCTGCGGCCCCCAAAGCTAGGCCCACAGATCCAGCTCGACGACCGTTTTCCCAACTGGTTGAGAGGTGGCGTTCTGGGCCCCCCCACGCTCCCCGAGTCCTCCCCTCCGAGGG
>CAUYPO010138539.1:0-41817 GCA_963574435.1 Cheirogaleus major | reverse complement strand
GAGCTGGAACCCATTCTACTAAGTGAAGTATCTCAAGAATGGAAAAACAAGCACCACATGTACTCACCAGCAAATTGGTATTAATGGATCAACACCTAAGTGGACATATAGGAATAACATTTGTCGGGTGTTGGGCGGGTGGGGGGGGAGGAGGGGATGGGTATATACAAACATAATGAGTGAGGGGGATGGTCATGCTTGAGGCTCTGCCTCGAGGTGGGAGGGGGGCATGGGCAATATACATAACCATAATATTTGTACCCCCATAATATGCTGAAATAAAAATAAAAAAATAAAAAAATTTAAAGATGAAATTGACAAATATTCCATTAAGGTAGACTTTAACACATCTCTCTCAAATATTATCGGTCACACATGCTGAAAGAACATAGTAATATAGATAATTTGAACACAATTAATGAAATTGATCTAATAGATAGATCAGGTATAGAACTCTGGTCCTCAAGACTAGAGAATCACCTTCTTAACATTCACAAAAATTGATCATAATCTTGTAAAGCAAGCTGCAACAAATTAAAAACTTGGTAATAAAGACCACATTCTCTGACAAGAGTGCAATTAGGCAAAAATCAATAACAAAATGATGAAAAATCCTCATACTTTTGAAAAATTTAAAACACCCTTCTAAATAAGTTATGGGTCAAAGAACAAATCATATTAGATATTAAATTACTTAGATTAGAATAATACTAAAAATAATACATGTCAAAACTTGTGGCATGCAGCTAAAGCAGAACTGGGAGAGTCATTTGTAGACTTAAATGTTTATTTTGGAAAAGAAGACTTAAATGTAATGAGCTTAAGAAATGAGAAAGGCTGGGCGCGGTGGCTCACGCCTGTAATCCTAGTACTCTGGGAGGTTGAGGCGGGTGGATTGCTCAAGGTCAGGAGTTCGAAACCAGCCTGAACAAGAGCGAGACCCCGTCTCTACTAAATATAGAAAGAAATTAATTGGCCAACCAAAAATATATAGAAAACTTTAGCCGGGCAGGGTGGCACATGCCTGTAGTCCCAGCTACTCAGGAGGCTGAGGCAGAAGGATTGCTTGAGCCCAAGAGTTTGAGGTTGCTGTGAGCTAGGCTGATGCCATGGCACTCTAGCCCAGGCAACACAGTAAGACTCTGTCTCAAAAAAAAAAAAAAATTAGAAACAGAACAAGAGAATACACAAAAAGGGAGGAAAGAGATAATGAAGGTAAGAGTTGAAGTCAAAGAAATAGAAAACAAAATACAATAGA
The DNA here is from genome assembly GCA_963574435.1 of Cheirogaleus major. Taxonomy (NCBI): domain Eukaryota; kingdom Metazoa; phylum Chordata; class Mammalia; order Primates; family Cheirogaleidae; genus Cheirogaleus; species Cheirogaleus major. The sequence goes on along the minus strand of CAUYPO010138539.1, from coordinate 40,559 downwards.
GAGGATCAAGAAAGACATCAGCTAAATCTTTGGAAAAGCTAATAAAATTGCTAAATGTCTGGCAATATTGATAAGGAACAAAAGGAAATTGCATGATTAAAAATATTCCATATGGCAGTGATTAAAAAGAAAATATGAAAACTTTATGCCAACAAATTTGAAAATGGAGATAAAATGGATAAATTCCTGGAACTTAAAACTGACTCTAGAAGCAACAGAAAGCATCTGGGCACAGTGGCTTATGCCTGTAATCCTAGCATTCTGTGAAGCTGAAGCAGGAGGCTGAAGTGATCACTTAAGTTCAGGAGTTCGAGACCAGCCTGAGCAGCAAGAGCGAGACCCCGTCTCTACTAAAAAAACATAGAAAAAAATAAGCCAGATGTGGTGGTGCATGCCTGTAGTCCCAGCTACTTGGGAGGATGAGGCAGGAGGATCACTTGAGTTCAGCAGTTTGAGGTTCCAGTGAGCTACGATGATGCCATGCCATGGCACTCTAGCCCAGGCAACAGAACAAGACTCTGTCTCAAAAAAACCCGAACAAGCAAAAAAACAAAAAAACAAAAAACCCAGAAAGCATTAACAGTCCTATCCTTATAAAATAAGTCGAAGCTTTAAATAGAATATTTAAAACTTTTCCCATAAAGAAAGCAGCATAGCCTAGAGTAGTACAGGTAAATTCCACCAAATTTTCATTTGATCATTCCAGTCTTACAGAAGCTCTTCTACGAAATATAATAAGAAGGAACATTCCCCACTGTATCTTGTGTGGCCAGAATAATTGCAATACCAAAACCAGACAATGACAATATAAGAAGTAAAACTACAGAAGAAAACCATTCATGAATGTACACACAAAGAACTTAAGTAAAATATTAAAATTTAAATTTAAAAATGAAATAAGCTTAACTCATTTCTTAAAAAAGAGAATACAAGAGGGTTGACTGCAAGAGCCATGAGAGAATTTTTAGGGTAACAGAAATAATCTATGTATTATTTATACATAGACTGCATATATTTGTCAAAATTCATTAAATTGTATACTCTTAACATGAATTTTATTGTATGTAATTTTTTTTGGAGACAAAGTCTTGCTCTTTTGCCAAGGCTGGAGTGTAGTGGCCTCATTATAGCTTACTGTAAGCTTAAACTCCTGGGCTCAAGACATCCTACTGCCTCAGCCTCCTGAGTAACTGGGGCTACAGGCACGCCCCACCACTCCCCGCTAATTTTTCTATTATTTGTAGAGACGGGATCTCACTTTTGCTCAGGCTGGTCTAGAACTCTTGGCCTCAAGCAATCCTCCCATCTTGGCCTCCCAAAGTGCTAGGATTATAGGCGTGAGCCATTGTGCCCAACCTGTATGTAAATTATTAAATATATCTCAATAAACCTGACTTTTTTAAAAAGAGACTTTGTAGAATTGCACACTCATTTCATGATAAAAATTCTTAATAAATTATGTGGCTAAAAGGAAATATTCTTGGCCTGATAAAGGCTATCTATCAAAAATTTACATCAAACATCATTCTTAATGAGGAATGTTAAACGTATTACCTTTAAAACTAGAAAGAACACAAAGATGTGCACTGTTATGGCTTTTATTCAACATTGTACTGAAGATTCTAGCTGCATGGTAAGACAACAAAAAGCAATAAGAAGCATAAGAATAGGAAAAAAGAGAAACAAAACTGACAATTCCAGATAATAGGTTTGTCTATACTCAAAATTCCAAACAATAGAATTAGAAATAATAGAATTTAACAAGGTGACTGGCTAAGAAACAAGGTAAAAGATAAATATGTATGTCTATGTGCGGGCGAGAAGCACAACGATTTTTAAAGAAGAAATCATTTGTAATGGCAATAAAAAAGAGGTGCTTAAGAATATATATGACAAAAGATGTATAAGATTTGTATGTAGAAATTTAAAAAATTACACGGGAAAGAAAGGAGACATAAATAAATGGAGACATTTTCTTAGTTCATGAATAGAAAGATTCAGTATCATAAATATGTCAAGTATCAGACTTATTGAGAGTAGCTCCCCAGGGCCTAACTTGGTTAGGTAAGAGGGATCTTCAGGAACACAGATTTTCTTTCAGAGAAAGGAGAACTTTCCAACGGTCGAAACCATCCAAAGGCTGAATAGCCTGTTTCTCGTAGAAGTGAGTTCCCATAACTGGAAGTGATCAAGCAGTTCTGGGTGTTGTAGGAATTCCACCACTGGGTGGAAGGTTTCACTAGATGACCACAAGATCTTTACCAGCTGTTAAGGTTCAGGGATTCTATACCTACCCCTTACAAAACTCCCAGCCATGCTACTGAGGCTACTGTGACTTTAGAAATACATCATTTATGTATCAGACGACTCCAGGAATTCATCTTAAAAGCACAATTTCTTCTGGCAGTAGTGAGCTTTCAGCAATTAGCACATAACCCTGACCTAGCTTATCAAAGATTGGTAATGTAAGTAGCTTTAAAAATATGGAAGGAAAGAGAAAGAAATAAAAACAATATTATTTTTATTTAAAAAACACGATCATAATAACTGTAAAAGAATTTTTATGGCAGGAAAAGTAACCCTTACCCCATTGTCTTAAAACCGGTTTCACTTCGACATAACCCCTCCCTGCATTTGTCCCTCTGCACATTGGGGCTTTTTGTTTTTTAATATAATGGTAGTCAGAAATATTTTGATTGGAAGAGGCTGGGGGAATGGGTTTAGGGTCAGCAACTTAGCTCTGAGTGTGGGTGGACAATGGCTGAGGGATGTTTGGGCAGGAAAGTCCTAAAAGCCTAGAAGTGAAAGGTGGGGAGGCTGCAGGAGGAAAGGGACTAGCTGGGTTAAGGCACAGAACCATGCAAAGTACCTGCTTCAAGGTGGTAGATCTCTACCTCCTGCGCCCTGCCTTAAATAAACAAGCAGATAAAATGGCTGCTCCCTCCTGGGGCACTCTCTGCCTCCTGCCCCCTTTCTGCCTCTGATGCCTTTGCACCCTCTCTGTTGCTCTGCCTCTTGGAGCTCTCTCTGCAGGGAACCCAGCCAAGGGAGCCTCCTTTTATTGCAGTATGACCAGGCACGCTCCCAGTTCCAGATGTTGCTGGCATGAGTTGAACAAACCTCATGAAAATCATAAAGCCAAGCACAAACCCCAGATTAACTGCTTTAGATGTTTTCTCTTTCTGAGAACTGGGACAATCTTCTTCATGCTTCTCTCAGTTAAAGCTATGTGGGGACAAGTAAACATCACAATTTTCAACCTGTTGTTCATCATGATTGCTTAAGAATAGTGTAGGGTCCAGTAGAGTCTAGTGAGCGTCACCGAGGGTCCAGACACGGTGCTGGGGGAACTGGTCCACTGCTGTTGGGTACAGTGATATGGTGGTGTCATCTGACTAGAGGCCACAGAGCATCTAGAAAGGCGACGGAAGGGACTTTTGAGACTTGTTTTCCTACCTGAAGAGAACGAAACTCATCAGTGTGGTATAGACAGATGCTTCTCATGGAATGGAAGGCCAACCCAGGCCAGCGGTAGATGACCCACAGCAACACCGGGAATGCACCTTCCCACGCAGATTCTGAGTTCTCATGGAGAGCAGCTATCACCTGTGATGCTAGGCTTCTGACAGGGCCCGGAGCCTTGGGGACTGTAAGGACATCGGCATGGCCCACAACTCTCTGGGCCAATGTACATGTTGCTCCTCTGCCTAGAACTCCATCCCTATCCTAGATGCCTTTGCCAGGCCCTGACTCATCTTAAAATGCGTCCTCAATGTTACTAGTCTAGGAAGCTTTCGTGAGCCATCGCCTCCCAGTTCCCACAGCACCCTGTGCTCTATGACTGTGTCGTGTGTTTTTGTCTCTCTCCTACCTAGCCTGAAGCTCCTTTGAAGTCAGGCCTGTCTCTTGTTTACTCTGTCCACATAGGAGCTGCTCAACATGTTCTTTGAATGAATAAATGAATAAATGAGCAGCATGCTGGGATTCTGAGGAGCAGCAGCAGTATGTCATCAGAAAGGAGCAATGAGACTTCTCCCAGAGACCCCTGGACCAACAGTTCCCATCCAGGTCAAGGAAGAGAAAGAGAGAGGGGCCCCAGGATGGCTCAGAGACCACCATGGTGTTAAAATGAGAGAGCAGAGTGGTGTAGTAGTTCAGAAGCAGCTTCCAGAGCAACAAGGATGAAGACCATGTTTTAAGTTATGACGTGGCTTCCACACAGCAGTGGGAGGGTCCCCCGGGACATCTGGATACTATGGTGCCTCAGAGATGATCCTGCAGCCGGACTGCTGGGAGCCCCAGCGGACCTGCATTCAGTTGCCAGATAGAGGAAGGCGTCCGAGCAACCACAGCGATGGTCACTACTGTGGGCCTTAAAGTAAAGAAGCAACGGGCAGAATCCGGCACATAATTCCTGGCAGAGTAAGGAACATCTTATGTTTCAATATACAAGAGACTAGTAGTAGTAGATATTACATCATTGTTGATATCATTATTACGCTCCAAATTAAAATGATCCTGTCACTACATTTCTGATCCATGGCAGACTGATGCTTTTGTAAAATACAATAAAAATAAATTACTAAAAAATGAAGTGAAAAGACAAAATATGAGCCCACTGATTATGTAACTGGATGTTATGACAATCTCAAATCGCTATAAAAGTTTCTAAATACACTCAATTTCCTTACTTACCGCGTGTGAACTGACAACATCGCAGACCAGACACATACAAGGACTACACTTTGAGTAGCATTGGTGTAATCAAACTAATCATCTTCCTGTTTAAAGGATTAAATGTGAACATAGTCAGGTAGAATTAATTGGTATAAACTTCGTAGAGAAAGAACCTATGAATCCAACTTGGAAAAAGGCAATGGGCCTGGATTAGTGAAGAAGGAATGACAAGGCATCTTAGCATAATACTTGCCGCCTCAAAACACCCCATGAACTGAGCTGGATTTGAATCAGGTAGGGAAAAGCAGGCTTTGTTGGTTAAGAAGACAGAGAAGTGTGTTTGCCACTGTAAATAGAGCAGTGTTGTTGGACTTCCGGGGGAAAGCACATTGAAGGGTTTTTTTGGTTTTTTTTGTATTTTTTTTTTTAATTTATTTTTCTTTACCCGACCAATTGTGCTGTGCACATTGAAGGGTTTTGAAATCAGAAAAGATCTGAAAACTGGCCTCGCCACTTAGTAGCTGAGTTGGTGCAATTATGGACTATTCCGAGCCTTGGTGGCTTCATCTATGAAGTCAAGGGTATTGCCAACTTTGTAGGATTGTGGTGGGAACTTGAGTCACAGAGGCAAAGTCCCTAGCTCAGTACCTGGCGCTCAATAAATGACAGTGATTGTTACAAGAGAGCAGCAAGGGGCAGTGGACCAGGCCAACCAGCCTCGTGGCCAGGCAGACTTGGGTGCGAATTCAGGTTCCGCCACTCGTGTGGCATCAGGCCATTCAACCTCGGTGAATCTCAGTTTCTTCACCTGCAAAACAGGGACATTAATATCTATCTTTCAGGCTAAAGCAAGGATTACAGATTATCAAAATATGTTAAGTGCCTGGCACAAAAGAAGTGCTCATGAATGGTAGCTATTTTTTCTCATATAGTTTTTTGTATTGATATATAATTTACATGTCATAAAATTCAGCCTTTTAAAATGTATAATTTAGTCCCCAAGTTGTTCGACCATCACCATTATCTAATTTCAGAATAACTATTGATTTTAACCCATTTAACTCAAAGCCCTAAGGTTGGCCTCTGCTCTCCCATATGCCAAACCTTTACTGAAGTTTGACAAAGGAGAAATGTCACCATGCAATGCTTAGCGATATTTCTTAACAGTCTTTTTCCAAAGTCTCCTCACAGCAGCTGCTCGGATCCATTCTCGCTCCTCCAGAACTCCAGGTGGGTGTCTCTCCTACTCACCACCCCTGCTCTGAGAGCTTTTGTAACCCCAGCTTCCTTGTAGTTCCAGGTCCTTTCTCACACCAAGTACTGTACCCTATTCCCTCAGTTTCTTTGGTTTGTCACTGGCAGTCATCGCTTCTGTGTGTCGGAGACAGCAAGTGGTTTTTCTGAGATCTGTGCCCCACTCTAATCATGAGGTCTTGCAGAGCGTGTTCTGGCCAGGAGCGACACTTCTCAACTGCTCTCGTGTCTGGGCAGCGCTACGTGGATGAAGTGGACTCGTCCCCACCACAGGGAACTGAGCAGAAGTGATGAGTGTCACTTCCAGGACACAGTGATGAAGAGGTGGGTTTGTCTCCTCCACCTTCGCTTTTCTTGTCTGCCCGCTAAAGGCAAAGGACCTGGAGACCCAGGAAATAGCTGAGCCTCCGAGCGGAAGGAGCTTGGGCCCACGGTCCCTGAGTCATCACGTGGGAGGCCACCCCGAAATACCCGATTGGGATTAACATGAGCAAGAAACAAAACTATTTTGCAGGATGCGTTTGTAACTGAAGCAAGTTTTGCTTTAACTAGTATGCCTGTTAACAGAAAACAAAGTCTCTTTTATCCTCGGAAGTCTGCAGAGGGAGAATGTTTGTAAGTAATTATCCTTTATATAGGTTTTTCTGTCACATTTTTATTACCCAGCCCCATTATACAGCCCCACTCCATTAAGGCTGGGATCTGCTGGGGTGATACGAAGATGTCTCTGGTGACTAAGAGTGATACTGAGTTGCTTCTCCAAGCTAGGGGAGTGCTCCCAGGGAGCTGCTGAGTCCTCTGCCAGCTGGGCCCCTGAATCCGGTGGTCAGAGCAGCTGGCTGGCATGTGCCTTCCAGGGAGAAGACCTGGGACCTCATGTGGAGAACACAACAGGAGACAGGAGCTGCCTCCAGGTAGAAGGGCCTTCGCACTGACTCAAGGGGTAACCAAGGCTGCTGAAAGCCGGAGGGAGGCCTGGAAACTAGCACTATTGTCTCTGGCTCTGGCATGAAAAAGCCTCACACTGAGCGTTGGATGGTGGCTTGGGCAGTGACTCAGAGAGACAGTGGACAGGTGGGAGAGAAATGGAGCCCTGGCAGGTAAATTTCTGAAAGATCAGAGCCTCAAAGTCTGTCCATGAAAACTTTTTTCATGTCCACACTCCCGAGGGACTTAGCCCCATGGTGGGGATGGGGCACAGCCTCCTCTTCCCTACATACACCCGCCATGGGGTCCCTTTTATGACATCTTTTCAGCCACCATAATGTTGGGTGGTGGAGAGGGACATCCTGTGTGAGAAGGCACAGGATTTGCTGAGTTGAGGGCGTTGAGACCTCACCTCCCACCTTCTACTCCAGGATTGGGTGCTCTAGCTCAGCACTCTGACTTGATTGCTTGGTGGTATCAGGGCCTCCACAAATCTTTATAAACACATTTATTCACTCGTGCATGCACTTGCTCATTTACCAGACATTTCCTGAGACCTTAACTTTGTAAACATCCCTGAGCTTGGTGCCATGCGGCATGGAGGCACGAAGAGGTCGTGATCCCTGTCCTTAAAGAGGAGAGCACGGGGAAGGAGATGAGAGCAACAGCTTGTGGGGAAGTCAGTGACAGAGGCAGTGGCAGCAACCCTCTGGCATTGTGCCCCGGAGGCCAGGGATCTGGTGAGACCTAAGAGCTGGAGGCCCTTGGATGCTACGGGGACTGTGGTTAAGAAAGACAAAGGCTTTGGCGGTGGCTGCTCCATCTCCCAGCAGGGCTGGGTGGAGCTGATTGGCAGAGTATTAAAGCACAATGAGGAGGGGGTGCCAGAGTTCAGCTGGCTGCACCAAAGTGCTAGGGAGTGGACTGTGGCTGACTCTCAACACAGACAACACCTCTCTCCCTCAACTTGGCTGGAACAGTCTCAGAAAACAGCAGAAAAACTTCCTTGGAGACAGGCACTTAGGCTAAATTTCAGTAGTCAGGTCTGGCTCTCTCCCCTTTCTGCTTCTTTTGCCCTCAGCTCAGTCAGTGGCCCTGGTCCAGCAGGACAGGTGGAACATGGGTCAGACCTGCCCAGACCTGTTCTGTCAGAGAAACCTCCACAGTGTCACACGAGAGGAGGCCGCACACCTTTCTCTAGTGTTAGGGAGCACACCTGTTGTGTATGTGTTGGGTACAGTGGGGAGTTCTGCCAATAAGTGAGAATCCTCTGGCAGAGTGCTGGGTTTTCAGGACACTACTACCTCTTTCCTTTTTCCTCAGAAAGGAAATCAAGAGGACCATGTTTCCCATAGCCCAGTGGGAAGGCAAAACCAGTCAAAATCCATCTGAGATCCAATCCTGGGGCAGCTCTGGGGCCAGGTACTGTGTGTTTCCCCGAAAATAAGACAGGGTTTTATATTTATTTTTACTCAAGAAGACACTTTAGGGCTTATTTTCAGGGGATGTGTTATTTTTTTTAAGTACGGTACAACAATCTACATTTATTCAAATATAGTTAAGTCGTCTTCTTGTGGAACATCATCATAACTCTCCAAACCCCAAATTCCATCCTGAATTTCTTGTGACTCTATTTCCTTTAGAACCATTGGCCCCAATCTCTCATGTCGAGCAATAGAGCTCTCACGGGGCAGATGAGAAGGGCTGCTCGTCTTCTTTACCGCTCACGACGAAATGCATGGATTGTGGAGATATGCTGCGTAGCCACGCCCATCACTAGGTCTTATTTTCGGAGTAGGGGTTATATTGCGCAAATGCTTAGACATACTGCTAGGGCTTATTTTATGGGTAGGTCTTATTTTCGGGGAAACACGGTAGTCCAAGGGTTAGAGTGAAGCTCGCAGCCACACAGGGGAAACATCTAGTGTTTCTTCCCTACATGAAAAGGGACATTGGGAAGATGGAGTGGAGGAGCAAAATCACAAATCCATGTCGTCCACCCAGGTGGTCTTGTGTGCAGGCTTGAAGTGCCCTGGTCTCTTGCCCTGGCAGGTTCCAAACCTTTGAGACAGGCTCTGTGGGGAGCAGCCTTTGTCCCCACGACCTTAGATGAAGACAATTATTGTCTCATCTCAACTGACCCTCTGAGCATGGTTCTAGTGTTTCCCCAGTCTGCCCCCAAGCTCGGAGATCACAGGGCACGCCACATAAATATCTGTGCCACAGGGACTCAGATATTCCAACAGGGAGCCAAGAACCTAAGGCACATTGACCAGATGTGTGTCATCAAACTCCTTTTATCCTGCCCAGGTCTAGACAGAGTTTTTATGTGCCGTGGGACAAAACACTGCTCCCCCAGCCTCTAGTCTGCCGTGTGAGATGTTTCCCGAGGACACTCACTGAATGATGCTCTTGGGAGACAGAATTGCCTGGGTCTCCATCCCGGGCCATCCAGAGATTGGCTCTCAGTTTTGCTGGTTTGGGAACTTAATTCCATGAGTTCCTCAGAGAGAAGAAGGCCATGGGGAGCTGATTCTTAAATAAGAGCCTGATTGACAGTGAAGACAGACTTATCAATGCGGGGTATCGGGTAGGATGATCGGTGCCTGGCCTTCCTTTGGAGCACTCCTCAGGGCAACCCTGCTTGGGGTGCTGAAAGGTGGAGGAGATAAGCTCGGCACAGACAAGAGTAGAGCAACGCTTCAAGCGTGTTCTTGTTCTTAAGGCTATTTCATCATTCTTGAGGACTGGGACAAACAACTGCCCTTCTGCACTCCAGAGATGCTTCTGGATAAAATGTACTGGTTCTCAGAATTCAAGGGCTCCCACCCTGGCACAGTACTTGAGGAGCACCACCCAGAGCTGTGTAAGTTCATGCAGTCCATCTCCATCTGGGGTACCAGCATTGCTTCAGACATAGCAGGGAACAACTAGGTGCATGGCAACTTCCTTTGCAAGCTAGGGCTTCCCACGTTTTTGTTCATCATGCACTTAAGCCACAGCAATATTTGTATGAGCTGATAAAGGTGCTCCAGCTGGCCTAGGCCCTGTTCTGCCACCCTGAAGTCTGAAGGTAAAATCCCACAAATCTGCGACTCATTGTGGCCCATCGGTGGGCCTGGGCACATCTGTTGGAAAGCTCTGGCATGTGCCACTGTCATCTTCACTAGATTTGGAAGTATTTAATAGAGATGATAAGTACTCTAGTCTCATCAGCAACATACCTTCTTTTAGGATCTGGTTCTTTTGATATTGCATCTTGGAGTTTCTTTTTTTGTCTTTACTTTCAGCAGGTGAATTTTTCTGACCCTGCCTCCAGATTTGGAATGATTTCTATAGAGAATACTTTCATATTCTGTCCAGATCCCAGTGCAGGGCTGATGCACCCAGCCCCCTACTGCTGATGGTTCACAGCTGCGTCCCCTGCTAGGCAGTGCCCTTGGCAGGGAACTGCCTGGCCCCAGATTAAGGCCCCTCCCAGGGGTGGCTCACAATCAATGACTGGCTAATGTAGGGACACGAAGGTCAGCCCCCTTTGCTGTAGTCAGAGATAACACCGAAGGCGTTATCCAGAGCTCCTTGTAGTATTGGGTAAGGCTTCATTTATAACATATCAAGGGTCAGTTTCTCCCTCTCACCAATGTTTATAGGTCCATTTCTGGAAGCTTACCCAATAAACCCTCTGCATACAATTCTGTGTCCCAAGTCTGCTTCTAGGGAACCCAAGCCAAGCCACACCCTCTTTGAGGTCTTTTGAGCATTTTATACATTTAGTGTCATATACTTTTTACAGCATAAAATGACCAGACTTATAAAAACACACAAACTATTAAGAGTTAATAGGATAGTGAATAGCTAGAACTCTGGGAAAGACAATAATCCAAAAGAAAAATCTGAGCTTTCCTGTGAGAGGGAGGAAGAAGCCAGAGAGAAGAAAAAGTCACCTGTCCTCTATGTCTTCTAGGGCAGGTCACTTTCTCTCTCTGGGCTTTACTCTCCTTATCCATCGGATGGCCAGGTGGATAATTCCTCTATTCAGGCTTTCTGTGGCTCCGCATTTCTGGTTCTCTAAGGCAAGGGTTCTCAAATTTGAGTGTGCCTCAAAACCTCTTTAAAGGCTTTTTAAAGCACATATTTCGGGGCCCCACCCCCAGAGCTTCTCATTCAGGTCAGGGGTGCGGCTCTAGAATCTGCATCTTTAACAGGTCCTAGGTGATGCAGATGGCACTGCTGTTGGTCTGGGGTCCACACTTTGAGAACCATAGTTCTAGTGGTATCTAAGGACCGTTTGTTCTCTCTGACAGAAGGACCATTTCACAAATTATAACAGCAGTGGTATTATTACTCAGGTGACTTTAAAGAGTTAATTCAGCTTCTTTATTTGCTTAGTGAGAAACTCTCTGTTAAGGAAAGTGTTCCCAGCCCAGTCGAGGCCTATCTAAAGCTAAATCTTATGGGGAATAAAAGGTCACTGTTTCCAGAGGAGGCTGCAAAGATCATAAACCAAATAGATATTGATTCATGCCAAGCTCCTCAAAGCAGAAGAAGGGAGGGAGGAAAGAGAGAGAGAAAGTCCTTCTTGAAGACCTCTGCCACCTGAACATGATCGGGGTGCTGACAGCGCCTGATACTGAGCCTCACTTACATGCAAGACCATAGAGCCAGCCCCCAGGGATTCAGGGGAAAGAACTGTGGCCTTCCGAGGCATGCTCATTGCCAGCAAAAGTCATCCACTAGGGCTGCTGGAAGCACTCTCCCTTCTCTGGCCTGCGGCCTCACCACCCAGCGTGTTTTTGCTGGACATTGCTGAGGTCTGAGAGCCCAGGCGTCGGGGCACTTCCTCCTTAAGAGCATAGTGTCTGGGATGCTGAACCCAGGCTGCCAGTTCCCATGCTCGCCTCCAGCCCATGACGTAGCCCTGCTGGCTGGAGGAAGGCAGCTTCGCCTGTTCTCATCAAGTGCAGGGTGAATAATGCCCTGGAGTGTCCTCTGGAAACACTTGGGCACTGCATGGGATCGGAAAACCTCAAATAAATCTTCCCCTTTATCCCAAAGGCGGTTTAGCCATCTTTAAAGCATCAGAGGAACTCAGGACTCAGAGAGACTTTGAAAGACCATCCAGTGCAGCTATTTCTCTTTAATAATCATAAAGTCCTATTCGTAACAATGATGCTAACATTTTACAGTTTGTGAAGTTCATAAAGTGCTTTTGTATACATTACTTTTTCCCTCACATACTGCATTGAACCTGTTAGAAAGCCCTGTTAACTCTTCCTCAGAAATGTCCTGGAGCTCTGTCCACTGCTCTTCATCTTTTCTGTTACAGCCCTGGCCACCATCATCTCCTGCTTGGACACAGCTCCAGCTTCCAAACATACTTCTTGTTTGTACTGTGGCCTGCCGCTGTCTTAGTCCACTCAGGGTGCTATAAAAAATACCATAATCTGGGTGGCTTATAAACAACAGAAATTTGTTTCTCAGTTCTGGAGGCTGGTAAGTCCTAGATCAAGGCACCAGCAGAAACAGTGTCCCATTTTCTGGTTGATAGATGGCACCTTCTCTCTGTCTTCACATGGTGGAAGAGCAAGGCAGCTCTCTGGGGCTTCTTTTTTCGTCTTCACTTTCAGCAGGATGAATTTTTCCAACTCTGCCCCCTCAAATCTGGAATGCTTTTTGTAGAGAATACTTTCATATTCTGTCCCGATCCCCACTGCAGGGCTGATTTACCCAGGCCCCTGCTGCCGATGGCTCACAGCTGTGTCCTTTCCTAGGCAGTGCCCTTGGCAGAGAACTGCCTGGCCCCAGATTAAAGCTCCTCCCAGGGGTGGCTCACAGCCAAGTGGCTAATGTAGGGACACAATGGCCAGCCCCTTAGCTCTAGTTGGAGGTAATGCTGAAGGCTTTTCTTAGCCTCAGCTCCAGTAGTGCTCTTGGCCTATGACCTCCCAAAGGCCCCACCTCCTAATACCAGCACACTGGGGGTTAAGGTTTCCACATGAGTTTTGAGGTGATACAGACTTTCAGGCCATAATACCCCATTTTCCATACGGCAACCAGAAAGATCTTTTAAAATTACAAATCAGTGGTGGTAGCAAAACTTTGTGAATGTACTAAATGTCTCTGAAATGTTTACTTTAAAATTGTTAATTTCATGTTATGTGAATTTCAACTCAATTTGAAATGTCTGTATCTATTTATCTACCTGGAGAGAGAGAGACAGAGAGAGAAAGAGAGACCTAATGCCATGTTCTTACACAAAACCCTTCAATGGTTTCCCATTGCACTTAGAATGAAACCCAGATTCTTTACCATGAGAATACTAGGCCTATCTGATGTAGCCCTTGCAACTTACCTACCTCATCTCCTATCACTCTTTATCTTACCTGCTCTGTTTGCAGCCACACTGACTCCCTCTCTGCCCAAGAACATTGAGCGCATTCCTAACTAAGAACCTTTACATTTCCCTGTCTGTAATATGCTTCATCCAGATCCACACAATTCAAAAAATCTCCCACCCAGGCACTACCAGTACCCCACTCTATTTTATTCACATCACTAACTAATATTGCCATCTTTGCCTACTTACTGTCTGACTCCCTCCCTCAAGAATATTTGTTCCCTAAGAGACCTTGCCTGTCTCTTTTGAGGCATCTCCAGGGCCTAGAACAGCGCCTAACTCACAGTGGGTATATTAGGGTTTTCTAGATGAACAAAATCAATAGTTGTTCTTCGGTAACCATGGGGGGGTTGGTTCTGGGACCTCCCTCAGAAACCAAAACCCATGGATGCTCAAATCCCTAACATAAAATGGCATAGTATTTACGTAGAACAGACACACATTCACCCACGTATTTTAAATCATCCCTAGATTACTTATAATACCTAATACAATGTAAATGTTATGTAAATAGTTGTTATAGTGTATTGTTTAGGGGATGATGACAAGGAAAATAGTCTGTACATGTTCAGTAGAGATGAAATATTTTTGGAATATTTTTGATATTTTGATCTATGGTTGTTTTAATCCACAGATGTGGAACCCATGGATACTGTACATAAAGCTGACTGTACCTAGAAAGAGATTTATTACAAGGAATTGGCTCATGTAATGTGGCTGGAAAGTCCAAAATCTGCAATGTGGGCTGGCATGCTAGAGACTCAGGAGAATCAACGGTGTAGTTCTAGTCTGAAGGCCAGCAGGCACAGTCCAGGAGAGCTGATGACAGTCTGCTGAATGATCCCCTCTTGCTTGAGAGGCTGGTCTTTCTGTTCTATTCAGACCTTCAGCTGATTGGATGAGACTCACCCACATTATAGACGGCAATCTGCTTACTCAGAGTTTACCAATTTAAATGTTAATCTCATCCAAAAATGCCCTCCAAGTTGACACATAAAATTAACCATAATTGTTTGTTAATTGAATTATCTAATTTAATCCTTGGAAATCCCATGAAGTAAAGATTACTAGCCCAACTTTGCAGATGTGTCCGGAGCAAGGAAGTGAGCTGATTCACTTAACAATATACACGTGGAAAGTGGCAAAGGCATGTCAGACCCAGAGCTTGCTTTAATAGTCTGCAGTACACTTTGTATACACACCACCTCATCTGCTAGGATTGCATCCTGAGTAATCAGCTCTTCTGAGAACAAGATCCTCTCAACTCCTTTCTCTGGAAGTTCTTCCTTACACCCACAAAAACTTTCCTGCTAGGTCAGTGTGCAAGAAAAATTAACAGTCTGAGGGAAAAATTGTGATGCTCTCCTTAGGACTCTAAGCCTTTTCGTGTGTGTGTGTGTGTGTGTGTGTGTGTGTGTGTGTGTGTGTGTCTTTTGTCCCATACTCCCTGCTTTGACCAAGTCAGTCAACAACCCATGCAAGAAAAAACCAAATCACATTTTCACTCTGACCCACTATTTGCTAAAATAGCTACCATTTATCAGACATCTACTATATGTCAGGCACCCCTTAAAGAGTATATATTATTAACTCCATTTTGCAGTTGAGAAAATGGAGGTGAACAAGGTATGTGTCATAACTTTCCAAGGCCACAATTTGTAAGTAGCAAGGCAGGTTCAAATCTAGCCTGACTCCAAAATTATAGTCTCTACACTTTACTACAGGGCCTCTTAACAGATGTCAAATCTGTGACTTTGTACTGTATCTATTCATTCCACCCAAACTGCCACCCCATTTCTGTCCGTTTCTCTGCCAAACTGAAGCCGTATGGTGTAGCGGCTAAACCATAAGTCCTGGAGAGAAAAGCCCAGGGCCCTTTCCAGACTATTTGAACAAGTCATTTGGTCTACTATTCCATAGTTTATTCATTAAGAAAAAGTGTCATCACTCAGATTAAAAGAGATGATGTTCTTTGATGCTCTCTGAGGACTCAAAAGTGCTGTATCTCTTAGCTGATATTATCACTTCTTTCTAAATCTGAAGTAAAAACTTGCAGCAATCCTTTTCTGATGAATAAATAAACCCATTTAATTACTCACTTAATTTGTTTGCCTTGAGCATTAGCAAGTAATTATGAGCTCATTTTCAAATAAATTTGGTATTTGCTTTGTCTCTTCAAATGGACTGACTGTTCAGCAAGGCAGCGATTGAATTTTCCATTTCTTTTGTATCCTCTTATCATGCACAATGCAGGGATCTTTATTTAACAGGAGCTCATTAAGTCCAGGTTGAAGGACTGACTCAAGAATGAGAAATTGTGGGAAAAGTCAAGAAGTCATTTTGCTCATGGGGCGTAAGACATTTGATGAAGACAAGTCTGGTGAATCCAGAAAGTATAAATTAAGTTGGAAAAGGGAGCTATGTCCCTAAGTGCATTAGCAAGGAGAAATGGGGATGCTGAGGGGGCAAAGTCCTGAGATCCCAGTGCTTACACATTTTAAGAGGATGGGTATTGGCTCTTTCTGTTCTAGAACTGGCAAGATGCAGTATAAAAATTACTAAACTAGGAGTCAACATCCCAGGCTGCATTCTAACATTTGCAAGTCATTTAACATCCTTAAGTCAGTGTTAAGATTTGGAAGATGATACTGCTGAATTAGATTATTGTAAGGTTATTATTTCCAGCTCAAAATGTTGTAAAATCTCAGACAAGAGGCTAACTTCTTAACATATAAAGACCTCTTCCAAGGCAACTAAAAAATTCAACAGTAATTCAACAGAGAGGGTAAAGGATATGAACAGTTTACAGAAATAAAAAATATAGACAACTTTTAAACAAAAAGAGCAATACAAATTAATACTACAAGGAAATTCAGTGTTTTCAATTATCAGACTGGAAATGATCAAAGATTTCCATAATACATGTGTAGCTGAGAGTCTGAGGAAACCAGCACTCTCAAAAGTTAGTGGAAGTGTCAAGCCAGCAATGGTATATTAAAAAAAAAAAATAGTGGAAGTGTATGTTGGAATATCCTCTAGAGGAGACGACTGGTGATTACTATTAAAATTAAAAGTTCACGATCAGGATAAAGATGGGTGACTAGGCACAGGTAGTATGTACCCCAGGCATCCAAGTTGGAAAAGAACAGCATCCTGTGTACAGTGATTAACAGGTAGCCTCCCTGGAATAGCCTCAAATGCAAATACAGTTCTAGTGTCCTCAGATGCTCCCTTAGAACTGTCATACCACATGTGCAAAATTTTTATTTGAAAAGCATTCTAACTATAAGACAAAAAAGTACAGTATAATATTTCTGTCCATAGGTCACCAAGAATATTATGTACTGACAAGGTCATGATTAACTAACTATTCTCTATTGGAATGTGTTTGTTTTCAACTCTTCACAGCAAAATGAGATTCTTCAAATAAGACAGCAATAATCTGGTATGGAGGTCAAATCTCCTGGCCTTTATCTCTGAACACAATGTCCTAGTCTACTACAACTCATTCCATGACATATGTTTGAGGAATCTTGACATTTTTGTCACTTCTTTTCCATCTCCCACCTCCAGGTTGGTTGCCAATCTGTGTTAACATTTCATGCAACAGGATGTAATCATTGACCAAGACTCATAGGACTTTGTGAACTGCTACTGTGGCACTGTGTTCTCTTCAAGAATTTGCCTTGGCAAGGTCCTTGCACTTATATTAGATTTGGGCTGAGAGAAGCCATTTCTAAAAGATATAATTTTGGCAAATCTTTAAAATATCCAGGGTTATTTGGTCTTGATTTACAAAGGATGTGATGACGATACTTTACTAGTTGGATATAGTGCTTTGTAGTTTACAATTGACCTTCAACTGCATTTGGAGGGGATAAAATATAATTATAAGAAAAGAATAAAACTCAGAGATAAAGGCAACATAGGTAAGAAAACTGAGAAACTGGGGTCTTCTAATTTTAGAGCCTGTGTTCTTTCTGCAACACTCTATAAAGGTTAAGTGTTATAAACAAGAAATCCAAGTAATAGTAGAAAAAAGAATCTTCAACCCTTCAAAAATAGCACATTAACGCATTCTTTCTAAATTAGGACACTTTGAGTCATCAAAGAATGCATTTTTAGTGAAAATATATACACCCTTTATATCTTCTTTACAAATAACTCACTCAATACTAGAGGGCATATTAACTCCTTTCCTAACAAGGGCAAGACAAGGGTGAGATACTAATTTTCCGGCCTTCTCTTCTTCCTACCTCTCCCCTTCCCCTCAGTTGTAATAAATGGCTTTGTAATGTTTGTAATGGCTTGTTTTTCATGAGAAAACTGATAATTTTTAATATTACATTACAGTATAAAGTCAAGAAAAACATAAAAATGGGTACGAAAGTTAAATGCTACCCATTCCCCCAGCAATAAATAGGTCATTTGAAAAAAGTAATGTAGTCAAGTAATACATATTTATAATATCATATCAGATGTAACTTTAGAGGAGAGGGCTTCCAATTAATGTGAGAATCCAAGGTGGTACTTAGCCCATCAGTTAGTGAAAACAATGTATTACGTGCCAGTGTTGTGCTCAGTACCGTGGATGTGGCGGTGTTCAAAACAGACACAAAGTATACAATCTAGTTAGGAAGTTGTTGTCTTTCACCAAAACCCACCCGGAAGATTAATAAAACTCCTCTTATTACCATAGCAATGCAAAAACAGTATTTTGTAGTATAACCCAAGAGCTTGTTTACAGATTTGGAGAAGACTGGCAAGTCTTGCTGCAAGGACTGCCCAAGTAACTGGTAGAGAAATGGCTGCAGTAATAGAAAAACAACTGCTAAAGATTCTGTACTTTGAAGCCTAAACTTGGAGCAACTGCCCATGGGGGCAAACAACTCTCTGAAATCAGTTTCTGTGTCACAGGGAGATCATTGGTCTTTAGCAGACCAGAGAGGTCCCACATCAACCTGGCTCTCGTAAGCAGATGGATGATACAGACCAGCATGATGAAAGGGAACAGATCTAAGTAAAACCAAAGTTCGTGTAAATCACATATTAGCCTCCTGATCATGATGTTCTGCTGGAAGAGGGAGGGGTGAGCAGGGACTGAATCATCATAAATACAAGTGAGGAGTTGGTGGCTCCCCTTCTGAGGATGAGCATGTGGTCCCAAAACAAGTTCAAAGGGCAGATGTTAGTATTAGGATTGCAGAGTACAATATGGGAAATTCTAGACAAGGATGATTCTCAGAATCATATAAAAAGGCAGTTAAATGCACAGCAAGAAAGTCTAGAATTGTGGTCTAGCCTTGATTAAGCAGAAAGCCTCTACCATGATACTGTATGTGGACCAATGACTCTATCTGCTTTCAGACATTGAAATATCAGATATAGGGTAGCCATAGAGAATTAGATATGGCATATAAGCTGTTACTATTAGATTTCATACTTTCTCCTGCTCGGTCTAGGATGGTCTGATAGTCATTCGCATCAGAGTGATACAAGCAGTTGTGATTAGAGTTGGCATCCAAAACAACCTCTTTGCAATACCCGGACTAGGCTTTTTCCAGCCTTCTCTTATGAGTGGGGAAGGACTTTCTAATATACTGCCTATCTAGATTCTCATTGGATGGAGGACAGAATGAAGAGGAGCTTTCGGGTAGCTGATTATATTTTAGTGCAGATGTTTAGTGCAAGACATTTAAAAAATTTAACATCCCCATTAGGCTGTAAGATGCATGAAGCTAAGGACTATGACCATCTTGTACAAGACTGTATCCCTAGAGTGCAGTGCATAGTAACTTTAACAAGTAGTTTTTGAGCAAACCTGTTCTTTAGTCAGACAAACACAGCAGTGTGGGTTCAGTCGATCACAGCTACAGTTGATTCTTATTATTTGCAATACTTATACTCTATAAAGTCACCACAGACACTGATTTAGTAAATACTAAAACATTGCTCTTAGAGGAAATACAGAGTGAGGTTCCTGCAAGCCTCTGGTCATTTCCATTCACTGATTAATACTTAACCTTGTTTTATGTGTGTTTCTGTTTAAAGACATCTTATTTGGCCAGGAGTGGTGGCTTGCACGTGTAATCCCAGCACTTTGGTAGGCTGAGGCAGGAAGATTGCTTGAGGCTAGGAGTTGGAGACCAGCATGGGCAACATAGTGAGACCCCATCTCTACAAAAGAAATAAAAAAAATTAGCCCTGCATGGTGGCATGTGCCTGCAGTACCAGCTACTCGGGAGGTTTGAGCCAGGAGTTGGAGGCTGCAGTGAGCTATGATCATGCCACTGCCCTCCAGCCTGGGCAACAGAGAGAGACCTGTCTCTTAAATAAACAAACAAACATACCTTCTTTAACATATATTATTGATTCATTAACATTGAACTCAACAGCACTATAACTCATGCCTGAACAAAGTTTATCTAACACATGTATTTTCTCTGTAAGGCATACCACAGCCTTCTTACACTAAGGAACACCAAACAGCACTTCAACACAACAATTGGAACCATTTTAAATGGCAAAATCACCAAAAAAAGAAAAAGAACAAAAATGCAAAAAACATGGCACTAAATAGACCATGAAAAGGAAACTTGTTTACAGTATGAGAGCAGAAACAAGAAGGCAGAGCATCTCGTTGTTCTACCTCAGTTACTTTGCTGTCCTGAGGAAGACAAAACAGAAATTCTCTGGTGTGATTAAGAGGAGTAATGGACCCAAAAGGTGGTTTATGGTTACCATCCACATGCCCAGCAGTTCCCCAAGAAAATGGGGCTTGATTGAGAACTATTTTTATCTTTGGATGGTTACATAAAGACAGGAGATATTAGGAAAATGACTGTGGAACTAAATAATCAGCAAACTGTAAAATGCTATGTTTAGCAGGTACTACTTGAACCTTAAAAAAGGCAAATTTAGGACAAATAGATTATATAAGAAAGAGTAAAAATAAAGAAGAGATGTAACAGGCTGGAAATAGCTTCAGAAGAAGTTCAGGGACATTCATAGGTGGCTATTAGGGAAAGGCAGGAAGTGTTAAGAGAAATTCTTAATAATGTGCCCCACGGAATTTTTGGATTCTGCTAAGGTGATGTGGAATGCATGCTTCTTCTCTGTTTCCTAGCATGGGAATGGAGAAATGCTGATGATAGTGACCAGGTTTGTGTAAGTGAGCTTTACCTGAAGGTAGCTCCGTGGGTAATACTAAGCACTGATTGGTGCTCACTCTTCGTCATGTGTGTGTGCAGAGGCCTGGCTGTCAGAAAGGACAGGAACAGCTCTGGTCCCTTAGGCTCCATGGCACATTTTAGTTATTCTGGGTGATTCCATCTCCACCATTACAAAACTGCGTAAACTCCTCAGCAAGACTGCCACATCACCTCACAGCCTTCCCACAGGCGTCCCTGCCTTGTTGGCTTCAAGCATAAGATGACTAGTATCTATCTCTAAGTCTAGTATTTGGCCATTAATGAAGCAATGTGGGACCTGAAACCCAACACTGACACATATTTACCTTGCCTAGAAAAAACAAAGTATTAAAGGTTAACAATATGAAGCAAGGTTGCTAACCGAAAGAAGGAGCGCTTGGCTGTCCACAAAAAGGTATTATAACTTAATTCATATGTCTTCCCTGTTCTTATGACTCATCAGGTGATTCCCACATCCTGCTTGATCACGTGGTTCTCTTGCTTTAGATCTCACCTTTTTGGTACCACATGAATAAATACATTTCATTTGTTATTTTAATAATTATTTGAGAGACATCAGGACTGTTCAAGGAGACATTGGGGATGATGAAATGAACAAAACTGGGAAGTTTATGCCCTTAGTTATTCATATATACCTGTGGTGGTAAACAGGTGTGACATCTACACTGGTATGGCACTGGCGCTGACCAATCAGAATAGATGATGGCCATAGTCTTGGAGTAGGGTCCTGGAGGGACAGGAGATATTAACCTTTAAGTTGCTGGATTGTGGGGAGATCCAAGGAATCTGGAGGAAGGAGGGTGGCAAAGGGCACTTAGAGGGCACAAGACAACAGCATCTTATCAACTCACATGGAAGTGTTTCAGTATTTTAACAGTTGATGTGGCTGAAAATGAGCCTGGTAATAAGTGCCATGGAGAAAAATTAAATGGCATGACAAGAGCAAAGTTTGAATACAGTGACTAGTCCCAGGGACACTGAAAGAAAATACTCAGGTTTTAGAATAGAACTTTTGTGTGTGTGTGTGTGTGGGGGGGCGCAGGGGTTGTTATAGTAAAAGAAGGAAAGGGGGTGTAGGTGAGAGTAGTACCATAATGTTTTCTAAGCAACAGATTTTGTTTTTACATCATATGTGAAAACAAAACCCCCTTAATCTTAATATTTACCTGGACTGAGTCATGATTTCAAGGTCCTGATATAAGTGACAAGGGCATGAAAACAACAGACGATTTATAGGAGAAAAGACTAAAAACACCTGAATAGTGACAACCCCTTCTCACTGATTTTTACAGGGGCCACGGGGTAGAAAGTAAAGTTGTAAGTAAATGACAAGAAGCAGAGGCAGCAGTAGGTCTCTTCTGAGTAACACACTAGATTCAGACTTGGTTGGCCTTCTGGCAATGAAGAGTGGATGTTTCCCTCACAGCTGTTATTTCTGAAGACAAAACATTGTATGTCAGTCTTAATAGGCTCTGGCTTCTCACTTTTCATTCTGAAGCAGCTTAGATCCAATAAGAGTCATTTTTTAAGAAATAATTTTTGAGAAGGTGACTTTTAAGGGAATCCGGAGTTTTAAAAGGAATGATGAGCAGACTGTAGAGACAAAACCCCCAACATTTTAGGCCTTGTTTAATGCCCGAAATGTGAATACAAGAAAAGGAAGGAAGCAAGACATCTACACATTATGTTTCCATGCCTATGAAAAGAATTCTAATCCATATTATTCAGAGTGTGGTGAATAGCATCTTCTTTCAATAGTCTGCCAAATCCTTAACGCAAAATTTCTCAGTTTGATATTTGACTATCTGCAGAAATGGTTCATAACTTCAAAATGTTTCTTAAAACCATCCCTGATCTAATAAAGGATTAAGAATCACTGGCATAAATGAATTCATTCATTTATTCAACAAGTATTTACTGAGTGCCTACTAGATATCTGGTACCCACCTGAGCATTGGGGGTATAGAATAGAGTGAGTCCATTGAGGTCTCTACTCTCATGGAACTTGCATTCAATTGAGAAAGTTGGGAAGGTTTTGGTATTGCAAAGTTGAGCAGGTTTTTGTCTCCCTGAATCTCCATTTCTTCATCTGTAAAGTGGGAATAGGAGGATTAGAACTAAAATGATTCAAATATCCAGCACAGGGATAGAAATTCAATGAGTAATAATTATTATTCTTCACCAGGAAGAAGTAGCTATGGGTCAGAGATACACCATTACTCCATTTTTATGTATAAAAAGGTTAAGCTCAAAGGGGTTGCATGAATTTCGTTAGGCAAGGAAGTGATTAACATAGCTGTGCTCTGGGCTAACTAGTTGATAGATTGGCTCTTGATTCCTTTCCTTCACAATGCTTTGCCCTAAATAAGGTTCTGCTGCATTTATCAGCTTTAAAGAATCACTAAATTATTTAAAACAGGGATTGGCAAACTGTGGCCCACTGCTTGTTTTTGTATGGCCCTAGAGCTAAGTGTGGTTTTTACATTTTTAAATGGTTAACAAAAAGCAAAGAAAAATAGTATCTTGTTATACTTGAAAATTATTTGAAATTTAAATTCCAGTGTCCATAAATAAAATTTTATTGGAATATAGGTACAACTATTTGTTTATGTATTGTCTATGGTTTCTTTCATGCTACAACAGCATAGTTGAGTAGTTACAAGAGACCATATGGCCTGCAAAGCCTAAAATATTTACTATCTGGCCCTTTACCAAAAAAGTTTGCCAACCTCTGATTTATTATTATTTTTTTAGAAACAGGGTCTTGCTCTGTTGCCCAGACTGGAGTGCAATGGTATGATCATAGTTCACTGCAGCTCAAGCCATCATCCTGCCTCGGCCTCCCAAAGTGCTGGTATTACAGGTGTGAGCCACCACACCTGGCCCAATCCCTGATTTAAAAGGTCATTTTCTCTCGTAGGAAAAACATACCAAATACATCATACATCATGTAAATTGGCAATGAACATACTTTAAAATTAAAGAATCAAGTGTACTTGATAAATGTGCAGAGTTAAACATTTTGATCACAGCAATTAGAATATTTAAATAAGATAATACATAATATTTATGACAGTTTTAGAAGTATTAAGTCATTTGATCCTCACAACAACTCTAAGAAGAAAATACTTTTTACACATGAGAGAAGTGAAATTCAAAGAGGTTGGAAAACATGACTGAAGTCACAAAGCCAGTAAATAACTGGGCTGCAATTTGAATTGAATTTGAATTGCTATACACTTAGTACAACCATGCAGCACACCCATGCTTCCTTTTCAAACTTTAAGTTGATTTCTCTATAGATTGAGAAGTGGGGTCTGAATGCACAGGAGTATATACAAATTTTGACTTAGATGGGAACAGAAAAGAATTCCCTCTTAATATGAAAAGTTCCCACTGATTCATGATTCCAGCCAACCAATGATATAATTCAACAATTCAGGTTAAATTTAGTGCCTTATTCCTATTTGTACTCAAATGTAAATGGCACTGGATTTACTCCTTTCCTTGAGTAAAAGCTATAAGAATTAACGCCTTTCAATTTCTTTCTCAGTTTTACAGAATTTGATGAGCCTAAATCACCCTAAAACATTAGTAAACACACCTTAAGTAAACTGGAATTTTAAAATTACGCTTTCAGAAAAAGAGGCAATAGTCAAGTAAGTGAAACTTATTTTAAAGACACTCCGGGGGAAAAAATATCTGTCATGGAATTAGAGGAAAAAAAAAAGACATTCCAGAAGTCACAGATTGTATTTTTAGGGCAGTAGAGATTCAGCCCTATATCTGATAACCTTCTACACTGACCACATAGGATGAAGAGAAATAGTATGAAAAGGATGAGTCTGGGGCACTGAAAGATCTGGATGTGCTTTCTAAATTATTATATAAAGCAAACATTAATCACAATGTACATATATTATATTTACTAAATGAGGCACAAAGGTTATACTAAAACACATTTCTGAGAAGGTTGGAAAGTAGGTTATTTTCTGGTTACACATTATTTGATATATAAATATCCTGTTTTACCCATTTCATTTAATCTAGGGTTACAAGATATGTTATGACTAAAGTCCATTAAGCAGTTGTCCCTCAAGGTTTGGCAAACTAGTTAGATTGTTTCTCTGTACATTTTTAAGTTTATAATTTGATAATGAATTAACTGAAGTTATGGCTGCTGTCTATATTAGGGCTTATTAGGACAAACACCATTTGCTAACTTTGGAAAAGTTTATTTTTCCTGTGCTTACTCATCTTCTAGGAACAAAGACTAAACCGCAAGAATAAAAATCCTCCCCATCATTTCAACAGGCTAAAAATCCTTAATATGACATAAATAAGGATAAGGGTTGAAAGTGGATGAGTACAAATAGTTATAGTTCAAAAGCTGTATCCTCTTACAGTTATTTTTTAAAGTACTTGGCATTTGAAAACAGTCAATGCTTACAAGTGTCATGTGTTATTTAACATTTGTGTGTATTTTCTCTAGAGAGATACCCCAATATTCAATTACATGTGTCCCCTCTCCCTGCACTCCACCCTTACTTTACAGAAGAAAAAATGGAGACAGATTAAGCAAGCTGACCAACATCATACTGCTAATAAGTGCCAGAGTCAAGATTACAAAGATTCAAACCCTGTTATGGATGCAAACTGCCTGGAGCACCTTGATAAAATGCAGGGTCTGATTTTGTAGTTATGGGGTCTGAGAGCCTACATTCCTAACAGGCCAATGTTCCTGATCCCCAGACCCTACTTTAAATAGTAAAATGTTATGACATTCAGTAAAGAATGCCCCTCCATCCTGTGTACTTTAGAGTATGGGTATATAGTTTTATTGTGCTTCACTTTATCGCACTTTGCAAACTACTGCACTTTTGAAGGTACGTAGCAACCCTGCGTCAAGCAAGTCTATCGGCACCATTTTCCAACAGCATGTGCTCACTTTATGTCTCTATGTCACATTTTGGCAATTCTCATAATATTTCAAACGTTTTCATTATAACTGTTACTGTGACCTATGATCAGTGATTTTTGATGTTACTATTGTAATTGTCTTGGGTGCCACAGACTGTGCCCATAATAAGATGAAAAATTTAATTGATAAATGTTGTGTGTGCTGTGACTGCTCCACTGACTGGCTGTTCCCTCTCTTTTTAAGCCTCCCTATTCCCTGAGACACATCAATATTGAAATTAGGCCAATTAATAACCCTACAGTGGCCTTGAAGTGTTCAACTGAAAGGATCATATATCTTTCACTTTAAATCAAAAGCTAGAAATGATTAAGCTTAGTAAGAAAGGCATGTGGAAAGCTGATGTAGGCTAAAAGCTAGGCCTCTTGTCCCAGTTAGCCAGGCTGTCTGTAACACAGAGGAAAAGTTCCTGAAGGAAATTAAAAGTGGCTACTCCAGTGAACACACGAATGATAAGAAAGTGAAACAGCCTTCTTGCTGATATGGAGAAAGTTTTAGTGGTCTGGATAGAAGATTAAACCAATTACAACATTCCCT
The DNA here is from genome assembly GCA_963574435.1 of Cheirogaleus major. Classification (NCBI taxonomy): domain Eukaryota; kingdom Metazoa; phylum Chordata; class Mammalia; order Primates; family Cheirogaleidae; genus Cheirogaleus; species Cheirogaleus major. The sequence continues at coordinate 14,578 of CAUYPO010138539.1, read as the reverse complement.
TAAACCAAAGCCTAACCCAGAGCAAGTCCTTAACTCTCTTCAATTCTATGAAGGCTGAGAGAGGTGAGGAAGCTGCAGAAGAAAAGCTTGAAACTAGCAGAGGTCAGTTCATGAGATTTAAGGAAAGAGGCCGTCTTTATAACATAAAATTGCAAGGTGAAGCACCAAGTGCTGATGTAGAAGCTGCAACAAGTTATCCAGAAGATCTAGCTAAGATAAGTGATGAAGGTGGCTAAACTAACCAACAGATTTTTCAATGTAGATGAAATGCTAGAATTAGAAGTCGAGCCTGAACTGTTGCAATCTTATGACAAAACTGTAACACATGAGGAGCTGCTTCTTGTAGTGAGCATAGAAAGTGGTTTCTTAAGATGGAATCTACTGGTCAAGATGCTGTGAACATTGTTGAAACGACAACAAAGGATCTAGAATATTATATAAACTTAGTTGATACAACAGTGGCAGGGTTTGAGGACAGATCCTAATTCTGAAAGAAGTTCTACTGTGAGTAAAATGCCATCAAACAGCATCCCATGCTACAGAGAAATCTTTCATGAAAAAAAGGAGTCAATTGATGTGGCAAACTTCATTGTCTTATTTTAAGAAATTACCTCAGCCACCCCAATCTTCAGCAACTACCACCCTGATCAGTCAGCAGCCATCAACACTGAGGCAAGACCCTTCACCAGCAAAGAGATTATAACTTGCCGAAGGTTCAGATGATCGTTAGCACTTTTTAGCAGTATTTTTAAATTAAGGCATATACATTGTTTCTGAGGCATAATGGCATTGTACACGTAATAAACTACAGTAGAAATATAACTTTTATATGCACTGGAAACCAAAAATTCCTGTGACGCACTTTACTGCCGTGGTCTGAAACAGAACCCGAATATATCCAAGCTACACCTATATATACAATTTGGCGGTAGGGATTCAGGATACTAGGGGCATCAGTTTACAGACATGTCTCAAAGGATTCTGTTCTAGGCAAAGCTGTGATCATGTGCCACTGACCTTCTCTGTGAAGTGATATTTGATATATTTCTATTAATAGGTTGGCATTTCTTTCATTACATTGTAATTCATTTCCACTCAGCTGGAATATCTTTTATAACTCCTATTCTCTTCTTCTGAGCCTGAGGACTACACTCTCTAGCCTCCTAGCTTTGCAGCTAGGTGCATGCAAGGTGACTGAGTTCTACATAATGGCATATGAATAGAAGTCTGCTGTATAAAAACCTTGTGTGCAAGTCCTCCATGCTCCTTCCCCATCTGCTGGCATAAAGCAGAAAAGCACGGATCCTTTGGGAGCCACATATTGAAGATTGCAGAGCCACAATATTGAAGGAGCTTACACCTTTGAAGGAGGACTTAGAGAAAAGCTGCTTGCTCATCAGGAACATCTGTTTAGGCTTTATGTGAGAAATACATTTCTATTGTGTTAAAGCCATGATGCATTTTCAGATTATTTGTTACAGGAGCTAACGTTACTTTATAATATATAGATTCTTAGTAGCAATTTGGTGAATGAGTGGAAGTAGTACAGAGTTTCTATGCATTGTGATCTTGCTCATTTGATCTAGGAACAAGTTAGAATTTCTGTGCTATAAAGCTAAATGTCAGAAATATGAGCTCATAGGTAACAATTTAGTTTTTCCTGCAAGAGCCTCCACAATTTTAGTATAAAGCCTATCTTGGCACACTTTTGGCATTTGCTAGGGTATTACTGCCAAAGTCTGTGCAGTTTTCTAGGTGGCGTAAATCACCATATTAAGATTAGCGTTTTCTTAGTGTTATCTGAGTGCCAAAGAGGTGGTTTTAAATGCTGTCTTCTTGTTCAACTTTGCTGAAAGGAGGAATCTTTATTTAAGGAATCGGACTGTAAATTGACATTTGTGTAAAAAAAATCCCAAATGTTAAATTAAACTTAATATTAACTTCCACCCCAAAATATTTTTACAGTCCCTGAATGAAGATTGCTAATCTCTGCTGCTAGTTCCTGAACTCTGGTCTTCCCCTGGAACTTGGCTAAGCAAGTGCTACTTAAATAAAAAGTAAATAATAAATTTTAAAAAGGCTCTTTCTTTAGAGGACATAGAGGGAATGTTAAAGTCAAACAGCTGTGCAAACACAGTTATCAAACAAAGAGCTCAAGCTATTGGTGGCAAGGTCATCTTGAAGCGACCTAGAATCTATTAATACATGATTTGACTATTAGTCCAACCTGCCTTAACCTGCTTGAGCCACCATTTCTTCATCTGTAAAATAAGAGGGTTTAGTCATTCTCTACTGTTTGAGAACCAATGACCCCTTTATAATAAATTTTAACACCTACTTTACTATTAGCAATAAAATAGGTAATATAACTCACCTACATACATTTCAAAAAAATCAATATAATTTATAATAAACATTTCAAAATGTAAATGTCAGACATATCTAAACTAGAAGACAAAATAGCCAAATGGTCTATATACCTACTAACAAAGAATAAGTTTGGATTTTAAATAAGCAAAAGATCAGAGGCCATTCTACTCAAGTAGTAAAGGAAAACTTACAAAAAGCAGTCTTATTTGTATTCAATAAAAGAAAGAGGAAAATAACTTAACTGAGGCAGGCTCACAATTCAAGTCAAGTAATAGACTACTGAAACGAAGAAAATCAGGAAGACTGGCCCTTACTTGTAAATGTGATTTCAGAACAATTTTCTTGTGCTATGACATGGGATGAGGCAGTGATGAAGTATCACAGAAAACATATCATATCTCTTGATAACCCATACATATGGAGAGGCATACATTTATTGAACTTAAAGATCTTGCAGATGTGCAAAAGAGGCTAGATTGGACAAAGAATCAATTTCTACAACATAGATTATGTTACCATCTAGGATGGGATAAGGAATACGTTTTTTAAAAACCATCTTACTTAATAAAATTCAATGACAATCTCATATTTCATGTGTCTCCACACTTTAATAATTTGTGCAAATGTTTTAATAAGTAGAGAAAAAACTTAAATTTGATACATACCATCTTTTTAAATAAATAATTGAATTCCTTTTGTAATTCTCTTCTGGTATTTTCTCCCATCACTCAATTAGAGAAAAAAGCAAAAAACAGAAAAATCCAGCCTACAGTATGCTTGTTCATTTTTCAGAATTACAGAATATATCCTAGAAAACTAGGAAAAGATAGAAAACTGTCTAGAAACTATTTTAAAGGACAGTTATACTAAATTTTCTCCAGATGTTTCACAGATGAAAATAAGAAGTTTGCACACTATTTCAAAGAAGTGGCATAGAGTACCCGAATAATATTTGTGGGAGAAAAATGCTTCTTCTGCAAAAAAGCTATATTGCAATTCAGGGAGAATTTCATGTTATCATTTATTACTGATCATAAATGTGCAAGAGAATAATAACGTGCAAGTTGAGCTTAATGGTCCTAATATCCCTTTACTGTATCACAACCTAGCATGATAGACTTTAAATGAAAATTATTTTTGTGACAATTTGAATATCAGCACATCATACAATCATTAAAAGAAAACTTAGCTATTTTCCCCTCTAGAGAAACATCATTAATTTTATAATAAATCTTTTTGAGAAAATATAACTGAAGATGAAAAAGCTTTTTTAATAAGCAACTTACATTAATGTTTTATATTTAAATTATTTCTTATAAGAGCATGAGCTTTGGAGTCAGACTTGGATTTGAAACCGGAGTCTACCACTCAATGTATAATAAAAAGCTTAGCAAAGTTCAAGGCACCCAGTAAATCCTCATGTGTCAGCTGCTATTATTTCTAATCAAAGCAGTGGCGCTGCCATTCATAGACACCATGGATGCTTTGTGAACATTATTACATTTATTCCTCCTAATCATTCAATGAGAATTATTATTTGTTTAGTATATGAAAACACTGAGGTTCAGAAAAGGTTTAGAAACACATCGAAGGTCTGAACCCAAGTGTGTCAGAAGCTAAAGCACCAATGCTACTAACTACTCAATTGGTGCTTCTTAAACTGAGGTTCATTAACAATCCTTGTTGAGTATGTTGTATGTGTGTTCGAGACAGGGAAGTGCCCATGAGCTTACTATGAGAATTAAACATTTTTCATGCTGATGAAAATTTTAAAATATTAATAATATGTGTGTTCTGAATTATCTGGGTAACTGCCTTAAAACTAAGTATCGCCAGAACATTTCAATGCTTAGGTTTGCATTTGTATTTATTGCCACGTTAAAGTCCAGTTCCACTTTAGTTGTGGAAGTCTTATGGAGAACAGAAGCTGACTTAATAGGGAAATGATGTATTCAGGCTAGATGAAGATCAAGTAACATTAATATGTGCTGAACAAATGAAAGTAATAGTCTGAACAGGGAGAAATAGGGGGCAGAATTGAGTCACCACATAGCATATGGTAACGTGTGTGCAACATGTTGAACTTAAAAGAACTGTACTATAGCACTCAGTACCATAATGACATTACAAATGATGATTTCATTTTGGCAGAACATCACCATCCATATTTAATAAACATTTAAAATTTTATTATAGTTTTGCTTGTGTCTAATCTGTAAACTTGCTTTGGTTTCATGCTTCTGCAAGAGCTATAAGCATAAAGCATTTATACCTAGTTTCATGTTTATATATCTTTAGATAACATTATAATAAATATAAGTAAAAACTGAGGCGCTAAGAGACGTTTCTTTATAAAAAGGGGATACACATTATTCAAGTTTGAGAAAAACTGGTTTGTACTGTCCCACTTAATATTTATTACCACCCACCCTACAGGACTTGTAGGAGGATCAAAAAAGACACTGAATGTGAGAGTGCCTGGCCCACAGAAGAAACTACAATGATAGTTTTGTCTCCTTTCCTTGAAACAGAAAATCTGGAAGCTAAAATATAGTGTAGGCTCTTTTACTCTTCTGGAGACCAGGAATATTAGTATCACTTAAGAGCTTGTTAGAAATTGAGAATCCCAGGTGCCATGCCAGACCTACTGAATCAGACTCTGCATTTTAACAATATCCCTAGCTGATTTAATATATGCACATTACAGTTTGAGAAGCATTAGTCTAGGTCAGATAATGTCAACAGTAATATTCAGAACGGTTTTTACTACTCTTTAGGTTAACTTTGGTGATTAGAGAAAGGCCTGGCACACATGGGCAAAAAAGAATTTCCCAACCCTGGGGGTCTATATAAACATTATGCTTTTATTACTGATTCTTCATAGGCTGTATTTCTATAGAGTGAGATCCTCTTCTAAATGGATCTAACTTCTAATTTGGAAAGGCAAAAAATATTTTAAAATGCAAAGTTTTCATAAAAGTTCTCTGAATTTTGAGTAAACAAATTTTAAGATCTGTCAATTAAGACATTTTCAGGTCTTCTTTGCCTAATAGCAACTAAAATCATTTATATATGTTAAACTCTTAAATATTTTATCTAACAAGATCTGGTCTAATGAAGTCCTGGCTTAGTTTATGATGATTGTGTGCTTACGCTAACAATTATAAAAAAAAGTGATTGTGTGTACAAAATGTATTAGTTTTACTGTTCAACAAAAATATCAGATCACATTCAGCAGTTATGATTTTGTTAGTGTAATTCACCTAGAGAGTGCTTTTCTTCTTGAACCCAGTGGCCCTATACATGCTGTACTTAAAAAGATTCAAAGATGCTATTCTTAGAACTATAGAAAATAAAGTTAACAACTAATACCCAAGAAAGACACTAATATCTAAGGTGATCTTGATACCATCTAAGGGCTAGTTCAGTAACAATTAAAAATTGCACTATGTTATTTATTGCTGTATGTTCTTTCCATATGGGCCACAGAAGTCACACATAAAATGTACAGCAAAGCAGATTACATGTGTGTGTGTGTATGTAAGTATATATGGCTAGGCCTACTAGACAATCCTTATCATTTCTGGGCTAATATGACCTAGATCATAGGTATGCTATGGACTGAATGTGTTCCTTTCCTGCTCAAATCCTTATGTTGAAGCCCTAATCCTCAATGTAATGATATTTGGAGGTAGGGCCTTTTGGTGGTAATTACGTCATGAGTGTGCAGCTCTCATCAATGGGATTAGTGCCTTTATAAGAAGAGACATGAGAGTGATGATCTCACTCTGCCAAGTGAGGATAAAGTAGAGGGAGGTCATTTGCAAACCAGGAAGAGGGCCCCCACCAGGAACTGAATTGGCTGGCACTTTGATCTTGTGACTTAGCCTACAAAACTGTGAGAAATAAATGTCTGTTGTTTAAACCACCCAGTTTACAGTATTTACCTAAAGCAATTAAGGCAAAGTAGAATCATCCTTTTATGCTTCATGGTCTTAGGCAAGTGCAAACCAAGAGTCACTCATATCCCATGAGGCTGCATTAGTGCCTGTACAGCTAAATACTCTAGTATATGTTATGATGATTATAACTTAAGAAAACTACAATTGGAAACTTATCTATCTCATTTTACAGGTGTTTATAGGTTGTTCTGTAATTCTTTTGGTCCTTAATACAATTAATCCACTGTTCCTAGAACCATATAATTCTTCTCTATCAAGTACTTTAAATTCTAATAATTCTGTTTATATATTAAGCAATTTAAACTCTATATGCATACAGAGACAATGTGTCAGGGGAACACAAACAGCAATTTTTAACTTATGCTGAATACTTCATTTTATCACTTTTCTTTGTAATAGTATCACTAACTTTGTAATAGTTTGACTATTACAGAGAAAATACTAAACCATTACCTATAGTTTGAATTCATTAAACAATACCCCCAAAAAGAAAAAACAGGAAGAAATAGGCAAGCCATGTTTTTCTACTAGAGTAACTATACTTATTCCTCTTTTTAAAAAGACATTTTATTAGACTTCAGAAATTTAATAAAAAATCTACATTTTTTCCTGCCAAAAATACTTTAAAAATCCTCTGCTAATTACTCTGAAAATATTATAGATGGATTCCTTTGAAAAGGGAAATATAAGGCATTAGCCAATGAAATAAAATATATATTAAAGGAAAGACAATTTTTAAAATATGAACACTTGTCCTTAAGAGTCTAATAAAGAATGAGCATTTTTCAATAGGTAATTTTTACTATCAAGAAACCTGGATACAGATGAATTAAGAAGAACTCAAATATATGCAGAAGCAAGGGATGTCCTTATTTTAAAAAATCATATTATGCCTTGCATGAATTAAATAATGAATTAATATCTTGTAACTTATGTCTTCAGCAATTCAACTAGCATTTGGCATGACCAAAGTATAAGTAAGTTAAGAATTCTGTGGTGTTATGAATTAACATTAGATGCTAGTGGTCATCTCTAACCAGGCACCCCTGTATCATCTAATATGACCTTGAAAATGGCATGTGTTATTCAGGCTACCCAACCTTTTCATAAAGACAATATATACTAATATTACTTAATCATTTCAATATATCAAGGTCACTATGTTTACCTTCTAGGATTTAGTACACTGAAACAACTTCATTACATAACATTTCTGACAACTATAAAAGCATGAACTTGGCCCCATACCAATTTTTTTTTTTGAACAGGGTCTCTGTCACCTGGGCTAGAGTACAGTGGTGTCATCATAGCTCACTGTAACCTCAAACTCCTGGGCTCAAGTGATCCTCCTGCCTCAGCGTCCTGAATAGCTGGGACTATAGGTGCGTGCCACCACACCCAGATACTTTTTTTTTTTTTAAGAGATGGGGTCTTGCTCTTGCTTAGGCTGGTCAAAAACTTCTGAACTCAAGCAATCCTCCTGCTTTGGCCTCCCAGAGTGCTAGGATTACAGGCGTGAGCCACCATACCAGCCCTATCCCAAATTTGGTTTCACTGAGGAAAGTGATCTTTATCTTCTGTTAATGCTGCTTGTGTTACTAAACATTACTATACTGGTATGAATATAGCAAAGCAACATCGTTTCAAAATTATTGCCTATAAGAAATTGTACATATAAATTTGTTTGCTTTCAAATGGCAAAATAGCTTGTAGCTTCTATTATCTATGGAGGAAAAGGTTCAGGCCAGATGCCAATTCGAGGTAACCATGCTCAGCTTTAACAAGGAAAAGTTGGCATATTTTTATAGCTGCACCTAGTGAAGAAGATAACTCAAATATGATCTAATGATTGTAGAAGATGAAGTTAAGGTTTCAGATTTTTAAGGCTCAAAGCTCAAAGGATTAACCACTTCGGTACCAGCGTTGACTATAGTCGACGGCCACAGATGAACGCGCACAGCGACTTTAGCTGACAGCTGTGATATGAAGGCGCACAGCCGAGCGTCGACTTTAGCCGACAGCTGTGATATGACTTTTCTAATTTTCCATTTATCAAAATAAAATTGTGAACATTTAAAAATAATGTAATGTAAACATATATGTATATGCTACCTATTCTGATTTACATTGCAAGTAAAGCTGCCTGTAAAGTCAAACAAGCTTTCAGTGCTTTAAAGATTTCCTCATCACACAAGAGCAAAACGGATTCCTCGTCAATGCACAGCACAAACTATCCTGCGGACTATGAGTGCCGGCTGTGGGCAAGGTTTCGCGGCCAGTGAGCGCGGTACCGAAGTGGTTAAAGGAGCACTGTCTGAGAAGAAGTTTAATACCTGACATGTGACTGGCTGCCTGGACCCGATGACCTAGGGAACGTAACAGGAAGTCTGTAAATGGAGGCATATATTAACATAAGGAACAGGTGGCTTGATGTCTGACACAAAGCAAATGTGTCCAATACATACAAAAGATAAGTACCCTTATCTAAGACATGTAAAGCCCCTTCTTGTTTATATAGGACAGGGTTAACACAACCACAGGAGGATTTCCCTCTCATTAATGAAGAGCAGTATGTTTCTTTTATATCCAATGAAAAATTAGTTTGGGCAAAGGGGAATGGGACCCTTGGAAACATTGATCCTGAGCACATTAGAATAGAAGGGTTCTTTTATTTCTCTGAACTGCCAATGTGTATGATGGGGTGAGGAAGATGGGGGGGTGGTATAGAATCAAAAGGAATATGAAGACACCTAGACGGAAATAGTGGTTTGACCTTAATATAAGAAAAATGTTTAAAATGACTAACAGATGCCTCTCATGAAAGTGTGGCACGGTGGAGCAGGGAAGGCAGGAGCAGGCCAGAAGAAATTGTGGACAAAGCAGGGAAGAGGTCATCAGGGCTGGGATTTTGCACTAACAGGTATTGTCCCCCCAAAAGAAAAATCACTCAAAAGGTGCCAAGGACAAGAGGAGTACCTTATAGCATTCCCTCATATATATTTATTCTCATTTAAAAACTGAAGACACCCCACCACACAAACTCCCTTAGAATTTTTCATTCAAAGACATCAAAGCCCTTTCTAAATGCTATCCTCATGATACCTCTGTGAGGTAGGCAGCATAATTCTAATTTTTACTCATAAGCAAGCTAAGGCACAAATAGAGCCTGAGTGGCAAAAGTGGTCTTTTGCCAATTATCAGGTCCTGGATTTGTTCACTGCAACACACTTCCTCCATATTGATGTAGGCAACTTAAGAGACACTGCTATGAAATGTCCTTTGGGTGGCAGTCCTAAGAGCCAAAATCATGCCTCTGGGAAGACAACACCCTCTCTTATGGCTCACTGATGGAGTCTTGGGATATGCTCTTCACTTAAGGTATGTGCTTGAATAAGGAGACCAAATCACCCATGATTATAGGAAAGAGGCTGAAGATACAGTCTTGTTTCTCTACACTTTTGAGATTAGAATAGTGGCAATCTTAACAAATTATATAATCCAAGGAACCTTAGTCCTTAAACCTTAGTCTTAACTTGTACATCAAAATTCCAATTCCTATATTTTACTAATGATTTGATTTGATGTTTTTTTTTTTTTTTTTTAATCAGATACATCCCTACATTCTTGGTCCCGGACAATTCTCTTTTATCATAACCAAATTATCTGTATAAAATGTACATGGCATTAACACCAGGATCTAAAGCAAACAATGCATCTGGCCAGCATACATTGGTTCTATATATTTTGAGAAACACTTAAATACACAAAGGAAGCGTGCAGTGTTAAAGAGATGACGTGAACAATACCAGTTGCTTGTCTAATGGAGAATTCAGTGTCCTTCAGCAAACTGAAGATACTCAAAAGTTGCTCCCCAATTTCTATTAACAATCTAAAAATGAACATTTCCATTTGATACAAATATACAAATTTAAAATGTGTGCAGTTCAGAATGGCCTACCATTTTTAGATTGCTTGTGTGCCAGAAAATATACAGTCAATAAAAAAATACCAGAGAGGTAGGGACAAAAGTCTCTCTGGATCTGTACAGCAAAAATGAATATCACTTCAACAGGTAGCAATTTGTGGAGGAAGTGGCATCCTTGGAATCAAGAAGCACTGAAAGATGGTAAGTCACAAATCTGGTGACGGGGGATATGATGTATAGTAAGGCCCGTTTTCCTGGGGAAAGAAAAGAAGACAAGAACATTAAGTAACAGGACCAATTTAATTGGCAATATGAAAGAAAGAGATTTATAGTCAATGGTGTGTATGAGATGTCTAGCACTGAGTAGGCCCTTGGCCATCAGATAGTTCCACTGGTGTCAACGAGAGTTGGGGTAAAGGAGGCAGAGGCAACTGGCTGATCATGTTTTTTTCAGAACAATACTACTTATTGAATATTCTATAAGACCAATTCTTTATAGGCACTTTTTTTCATTATCCCTTTAAATCCTTACATAATGTCATGAAGTAGGTAACATCCTCATTTCACAAAAGAAGAGAATGAGGATCACACAGACTGCAAAACTCACCTAAGGTCACCTAATTAGTAACCAGCAGAGCCTGAATTTAAATCCAAATCTATCTGAATCTAACACCTAGATTTTTCTTTGTTAGACTGTGTTGTCTTACTGTGTGCCAAACTTTAATATAGAGTTATGAAACAAAAAAATTATCACTGAGCAATTTAATAACTATAACTATTTTGGCAGAAATGAGTATTCTTCATGACATGCCTAAGTGGCAAGCCTTGTAACAAGTTCTCAGGGAATTTAGTTCAAGGTCAAGAGGGAGAAGTAAATGCCAGAACTTTAATGTCAAATGTAAAAAGGAACAAATCAGGGAAATTTTTTGGCCCTACTTTAGCTAATTTTATCTTAAAAAACAAAACCCAAAAATCAATACAGTTAACTTTATAGTAGAAGGATCCTAGATTAGATTTATATGACTTAAGATTGAATTTTCATTTTTTAAAGAAAGTATTTCTTTGACAAAGAACTTGTTTTTTAGTAAATCATGAACAGAAAAGGCTTAGCATTAGTTACAAATGAAGAATGAGAAATTGGATGAAAATAGCATTGCTTCATGGTATACTTACATTATAGTTACTACATTTAACCTACCCAGTCTTGAACACAGCAGGCAGTTAAATATTATTTGAGAGACTAAATGAATCAGATGCTACGTCATTCTTCAGAGCAGATGCTCCAGAGGCCACAACCTTACTTACTTTCTGATTATAAATTTGACCAGGTATCAAAAAATTTAAAAGAAAAATACTTTGGTAGAAACAAATCCTAGGACTGGCTACATTTCCAAAAACTTGAAAAAAAATTAATAAAAACTTTTATTTCTTTTTGTATTTTAGAAATCCCTATCAAAACCTGTTTCACTAACCAATCCTGCATCTTCAATATGCATGGAAACTATGCTTAGAAAAACATGCACAAAGAGATAAATCTATCCTGAAGTTCATCTGGGAAGAAATAGTTCACTATCTTTAAGAGTTCTATATTCTATTCTACTACCAAATTTTTCTAGGTTTCTCATGTCTACATTAAATTGTGATAAACTAAGAGCAAGTCTAATACTTACTGCTATGAAATAGAGCTTCATTTATTAATCTCACATTGTCCAAGAGACAGTTGAGCAATCAAATATTTTCTCTATTTCTGGAACAATCATAGTAATTTAAAGAACTGTTGCCAAATTAAATTGTATACTCTCTGTTTTGACTATATTTATGAGAATGCTGACTAGACCCCTTTCTGAAATGGTCTCAAGTTCATTTTTATCTAGATAGATAAAAACTACCTTATAACTACCTTCCAAGTTCCCTTTTAATCCTATAAAATTTATGTCTTCATTCCAAGTCATAAAAATCTCAGAAAAATAGCTCACCAAAACTCGCTACTAACGAACATCACTCCTTCATCAAATAAAGAATTTACTATATGTAAGGCACAACTGAACATGATAAGAAACTTAACCAACTTTACATTCATTTCTTTTCTCCAATTGTATTTTTGATTCTTCCTCACAAAGGAAAATGTTTCCATACAAGGTAACATCCAACCCTACCTACTGGTATCTCCACCTGAATCCTAACATGTCACAAAGTGAACAAACTCCCTGTCCCTTCCCTTCAACCCCTTAATCCTTTTCCTCCACATTCTTTCTCTATGGTAATGGCAACACCATCCACTAAGTTTCCCAAAGCAGAAACTTTCTTTCTGCTTCAGCCCTACTGGCTACTCAGTTACCAAATGCTGTAGATTTTATTTCCTAAAATGCCTATTTCTCAGTATCTCTAAAATCTTCAAATCCTTGCCATTATCACTACCACTGCCCTAGGTCTAGTCTCATTTCTCCTATGGCCTTTACTAATTGGCTCTCATCTCCTTCCCTTTAGACTCATCCCTCTCTAGTCATTCTAACATGAATGTCAGGGCAGTTCTTCCTTGCAGAATGCTTTCCACTGACTACAAAGCCAAAGTCTTACAGCATAATTTGTAAAGTTCCAGTATCTAGTGATCTGCCCTCTGCCTGCCCCTTCAACATCATCTCCCAATATCCTCTTTGGTTTCTTACACCTGTCTTTGGCCATCTCTTTGGTCTAAATATCTTAATTTTAGAAAGCTCTAGTAAGGGTACAGAAAGATGATCCAATAAGCGAAGAATTAGATTATAAATTATTCATTTTGCTTAAGAATGCTTTGGCTATTTGGGCTCTTTTTGGTTCCAAACGAAGTTTAGAATTATTTTTTCTAGATCTGTGAAATACGATATTAGTATTTGATAAGGATTGTATTGAGTCTATAAATCACTTTGGGCAGTATGGACATTTTAACAATGCTGATTCTAGCAAACCATGAGCAAAGGATGTTTTTCTATTTGTTTGTGTCATACATGATTTCCTTCATCAGTGTGTTGCAGTTCTCCTTGTAGAGATCTTTTGGCTCCTTGGTTAAGTATATTCCTAAGTATTTTATTTTCTTTATAGCTATTGTAAATGGTACTGAGTCCTTGATTTGACTCTTAGCTTGACTGTTATTTGTGTATAGAAATGGTAATGATTGTATACATTGATTTTGCAACCTGAGACTTTGCTGAATTTATTTATCAATTCTAAGCGTCTTTAAGGTTTTCTTTTCTTTTTTTTATTTCAGGATATTATAGGGGTACAAATGCTTTGGTCACATAAGCCTTTGCACCACCCAAGTCAAAGCTAAAGCATGCCCATTGCCCAGACAGTGCGCCCTGTACTCATTAGGTGTGAATTTACCCATTCCCTCCTCTTCCCTCCCACCTGCCCAATACAAGATCATATTGTCAGCAAACAGGAATAGTTTGACCTCCTCTTTCCCATTTTGGATGCCCTTTGTTTCTTTCTCTTGCCTGACTGCTCTGGCTAGGACTTCCAGTACTATATTGAATAGAAGTGGTGACACTGACACCCTTGTCTTGTTCCAGTTCTTAGTGGGACTGCTTTCAACTTTTCCTCATTCAGTATGCTGTTGGCCTTGGGTCTGTCATATATGGCTTTTATAATTTTGAGGAACGTTCCCCCTATGCCTAGTTTGTTGAAGGTTTTTATCATACAAGGGTGCTAGATTTTATGGAACACTTTTTCTACATCTTTTGAGATGATCATATGGTCTTTGTTTTTGCTTCTGTTTATGTGGTGAATCACATTTATTGATTTGCATATGTTGAACCATCTTTGCATGAAATTCACTTGATCATGGTGAATTATCTTTTTGATATGCTGTTGAATTTGGTTTGCTAGTATTTTTCTCAAGATTTCTGCATCTATGTTCATAAGGGACATTGGTCTGTAGTTTTTTGTTGTTGTTGTTGTGCCCTTTTCTGGCTTTAGTATCAAGGTGCCACTGGCTTTATAGAATGAATTAGAGAAAATTCTCTCCTTTTCAATGTTATGGAATAATTTCTGTAGGACAGGTAACAGTTCTTCTTTGTAGATCTGGTAGAATTTGGCTGTGAATTTGTCTGGTCCGGTGCTTTTTTTTTGTTGGGAGATTTTTTATTACTGCTTTAATCTCGCTGCTCATTGTAAGTCTGTTCAGGAATGAAATAACACCTTTTGCAGCAACTGGGATGGAACTGGAGACCATTATCCTAAGTATCTCAGGAATGAAAAAACAAGAACCATATGTTCTCAGTAATAAGTGGGAGCTAAATGATGGGTACATACAGGTACAAAGAGATGTAAAGGACATTGAAGA
>CAUYPO010138534.1:0-20155 GCA_963574435.1 Cheirogaleus major | reverse complement strand
CGCCCGTGATCTGCTGCTGCCGCCGCTCCTGCAGCTCGTGTGGCTGCGGCGGCGGCTGCGGGAAGGGCTGTTGCCAGCAGAAGTGCTGCTGCCAGCAGAGCTGCGGCTGCAAGAAGCAGTGCTGCTGCTAGGCGGGCCGGCTGGCTCTGCCTCTATACTAGGAAATGCTTGAGGCTTTGCTCACAGAGTTTGAGGAGATTCTCATCCACGCCCCCTGCGGGCTTCCTTGTGCCTCATCAGCCTCCAGGTATTGGAACTGCTCAGGCAGTCCCTTGTATTTTGAAGTTCCAGGGTTGTTTCTGTCCCTTCACAGTGGCGTCCTGACTGTTCCAGTTCCTTCTTCCTGTATCCTCCAGGAGTTAGCATCTGGGAAGTAGATATTCTCTGTCATTGTAATCTTGCCTTCATTTGGAAAAAAAAGATAAAAACCAGCATATATTATCGATATTCAGAGTGGAAGCACAACCACCCTTGTCAAAAATATATTTATATTATGAGGTTGAAATAAAATCATGATAGGTAATATTTCATTTTCTTGAAAAAATTACTGATGAACTTTCTGTTTTTTTATAATGTACATTGACTAACTTTTTTCCTGTTTCCATGTCTCTGTAAAATGAAGGCAACTCTTAATAAAAATATAATTCCTCCTTATTCAAGTGTGTCTCTCTGTTCTATATATGTGCATCCTGAATGGGTGAGGCCGACAGAGCAAAAGACAATGGGTGATATTTACAGACTTGGGATAGGTTTCAGCTAGTGGATGATTGGTCCTATACTGTCCTATAGCAGATTTTACAATAAATATAGAGATTTGGGAATAGTACTCACTTATAAGTGGGAGCTACACAAGGGGTATACATGGTCATACAGAGTGGTATAAGGAATTCGGGAGACTCAGAAGTGGGAAGGACGGGAAGGGTCAAAAACTTCCTGTCCCGTACCATGTATACTATTCAGGTGACCGGTACAATAAAAGCCCTGACTTCACCACTACATAATTCATTCATGTAACAAAAAAACCACTCGTACCCTCTAGATCTAGAAAGAAAGAAAAGAAAGAAAAAGAAAGAAAGGAAGGAAAGAAGGAAGGAGAGAGAGAGAAAGAAAGGGGAAGAAATAAAGGAAAGAAAGAAAGAGAAGGAGGAAGAAAAGGAAGGAAAGGAAGGAAGGAAATGAGGAGTGAATCCCTAACCTTTGGTCATCAGTGTCACAGAGGAAAATTCCTGTGCTCACCTATAGATCCTCTCATAATGTGTTTTTGCAACTGAATTAAAGTTGGCAGTGTTGGACAGCCCTGGCGTGGCAAGTCAAAGCTTCACTCTATCTCTCCATGCATTTTTTTTACTCATTCATTCATTCAGCTAATTCATGACTGCTATATTGGGTCAGGTATCCAGCCAAGCACTAGTAATCTAAAGATAAACAAGCCTTTGCCTTCAAAGAGTTAAGGTCTAAGAGGAAAACAGATAAATTAAAGTCAAATACAATAACAGCTTCCTGTTGTTTTTCTTTGCCTGGTCACTTTTTCTCCACTCCTGTACCAGCTATTCAAATAGATTTTTGTGTACACTGTTGCAGCCACATTGTTGAGTACCAATGCAAGAGACCCTGCAACCCTTAGCAAGGTAAACTGACCACACTTTCCACAAGGGTTTTCATTTCGCCTGCCAGTAACATTTGACACAACTGACCACTCACTCCCTCCTTGGGATTATACTTCCCTCCACTGGCTTTCCTCCCCCCTCCCTAATGAACTTCCTCACAGCTGCTCCGCTTTCCCTGCTGCTGTTCCCACTCAGCTTTCCCTGTGGCTTCTTCCTCTCTGTTGGAACCCCAGGCCTCAGGTCCTAGTCCTCTTCTCCATCCTCTTTTCCAGCAGATCTACATTTTTATTCTATCCTCAGCACTTAACACCCTCTAACACACCACAAAATCCATGAACTTATCATGTTCACTGTTTGGTGTTCCCTCTGCTGCACCCCACCCCAATTAGAACGTGAATTCTACAAGGCAGAGATTTTTAACTTTGTCCACTGATAAATCCTAAGCACAGAGAACTGTATCTGCCCATGGTATGTACTTGATTAATGATTTAATGAATAAATGACTTTTTAAAACATTTTTTATTATGGAAAATGCCAAACGTGCACAAAAGTGGAGAACAGTACAACACATTTCTAAGAACCATCACCCAAGTCAACAAGTAACACATGGCCAATCTCTTGTCATCTGTGACCCCACCCACACCCCTTCCACTACTGGATCATATGGCACTGAATCCAGATCTCACATCTTTTCATTTGCAAATACATCAGTTTATGTTTCTATGCATGAATGATCTCTCTGTGGCTTAGACTGTGGCTATGAGATATCGGAGAAACAGAAGTAAACTTAAACTTCTCAAGATTCAATTTGAGGCCATCTCTCATCGAGATGTGTAGAGGAAATAGAGGACATCTTCAACCTTTAAGAAATTTCACACCATTCTCTGGAAGAACTGAGCAATTTGCAAGAGTACCTTGTTGCACAATGAGCAGGACACTCCTTTACCCAATGTGCTGCTTGGTAATTTATAGACGGACTTTTCACGAATCATAGGAGGGTAGAATTAGAAAATCCAAACCAGTAGGACAGGGACTCAAGACAACTGGGGGACTTTTCATCAATTCACTTCTGCTAGCAGTACTTAGAAAGCATGCAATGTTTATCTTTAAGAAGAGGTTTTTTTTCAATTCCACCAACAGATAAAGATTCTTAAACTTTTTTCCATTTTAACCAATAAGAATTTCATAATTATTTTTAACAAAAGCCCTCTGCTTAATAAGATCACTTTAATACATGCACTACTTATATCAGAAGATTCTTGAAATGCCAGTAAAGCATCCCACCCCACCTCCTTAAAAAATAAATAAATAGGCCAGGCGTGGTGGCTCATGCCTGTAATCCTAGCATTCTGGGAGGCAGAGGCGGGAGGATCACTCAAGGTCAGGAGTTCGAAACTAGAGTGAGCAAGAGCTACACCTTGTCTCTACTAAAAATAGAAAGAAATTAATTGACCGACTAAAAATATATAGAAAAATGAGCCGGGCATGGTGGCTTGTGTCTGTAGTCCCAGCTACTTGGGAGGCTGAGGCAGGAGGACCGCTTGAGCCCAGGAGTTTAACGTTGCTGTGAGCTAGGCTGAGGCCACCGCACTCTGGCTAGGGCAATAGAGTGAGACTCTGTCTCAAAATAAATAAATAAATAAACAAACAAACACACAATGATAATAAACATAAATCTCTATGCACTAGTACTACTTCCTTCTGCCTCACGTTCTCATATGCAGGAGGGGAGTATAGCTAGCCATAACTCTCTCATAAGCTTTTTGGGAGAAATAAATGGATTCATAAGAAAGCACTAGGGAGAGGCAAAGATATAAAATGCAACCAAAAAAAAAAAAAAAAGAAAGCACATATTTATAAATAAAGCAAACGATCGACATTGGATTCAGGTCATCCTGCTTTACTGCGTTAATATTGAGTGTCAGCACATGTCTTTAAGTGCTTCTTTCAGCTACAGAGTTGTCTGGTTTGCCCTGGAACAAACTGGCCCACAGACCTCGGTTCCCGCGCTGGGTGAAAGGTCCCCGCAGCCTTGATTAGCATATGCAAAGCACAGGGGGCGTGGCCTCCGGACTCTCCATGGCCGCAGGCTCCCGCCCCGCCCCGCCGCCCCTACCTTCAGAGCCTGGGGCCGCCGGCCGCCGAGGGTGCTCGGTTATCCGGAGTGAGCGATTTGGTGAACAGACACCGCCTGCTACAGGTAAGAACGTGCCCGGGGTCGAATGAGTTGAAGAAGCACCGTCACCCCTCTGTCGCAGCAGTGTGTCCTCTCTCTTCGCCCGCGTACGGAGGGTGGCTACCTGGGCGGCGGCCGGGTCGGTGCCGAGGGGCCGGGATCACCTGCCTCACCTGCGGGAGGCGGGAGTGCGTGGGAGGCCCGCCCCGCGTCCCGGCGCTGCGCCGCTTCCGAGCTCTCCTGCCAGCAGCCCTGCTGGGACTCGCCCAAGTAGGTCTGGCGAGAATTCTCAGTTGCAGCCATCTGGAAAAGCAGATTAAATAAAACCACGATTCTGGTAAAGTGCCAACCACGGTTACACCGCGTGTTCACAGATTTCAACTCAGAAGAAGTTTTAACGCAGAATTCCAAATCCCAATCCAGGGATGGCAAAAAGGCCCTTCCTTGCTAGTGAGGAAAAGAAAGGTGAACTTGGATTTAAGAGAACTGGGCGCTATTGAGCTACTTTAATTGAATCTGGAAGAAAATAACAATCACACCTTACAAGAACGCTGCTGGAAAAGGAAACCTATTTAGTCCAGTAGCGTGTGTAGCATCTATTCATCAAGTCAACGTTGCTGCTGTAAATGTGCAAAACTTGGGAACTTGTGGAGTGCTTCAAGTTTGAAAAGTGAGGAAATAATGTTTTCTAAGATTTCTCTCACATATGTTTTTTGTCCCTATCCATATTGAGACACATCGATGTCTCTCTCCTAAGGCACAGGTGTTTTTTCATTAGTGCACACATTTTAAACAAATCAAAACATAGCTAACTTTCCAAATATGTTTTTCTTCAGGTTATCTTAGTAGTAGCTAACATGGACAAAAATACCAATTTCCTTCAGTCATTACTGGTAATAGATTAACAATGGTTTCTCAAGGCACGTAATGGTAAATGTGATTCAGGCTTAAATAGTCAAAGATGAATCTGCCTTGCTACCGGCTAACAGTTCCAGTGAAATTCTCTACTGTGTGCTGTACCTCTCTGAAATTACTTCCTCTAGACTATGACTGCCAACATTGTCATTTCTGGTTGAATTTGCCATGTGTGAGAAGGAATGGGAAGGAAGCACCTATTTATGTGCTTAAACAAACAAACAAGCCTAAGGCTGGGAAGTGGGAAGGTTTGCAGTGAGGTGTCTCAATATTAAAGCTGACTCAGTAATTTCACTACTAGTATGAAAATCATATAGATTCAGAGGAATAAATGGAAGGTTATTTGGATAGGCTAGAGGCATGATAAATGGTAACTAGTATTAAAAGATAATTTTCAGAAAAGGGTGAAATCATGACTCTCATGCAGATATGAAAATAAACATATGTTAAAGGTTTTATTTAACTCATTAATAACAAAACAAGGCAGTTACCAGATCAAAGGAGAATCCAAAGGATGGATACATTTATAGATCAGAAATATTGAATATTGAGTAATGGAATATAGATCAGAAATATTGAAACTGGTTTTCAATGGAGGAGAGAGGAAGAATGTTATCTCTCCATTGGATAAAACTTATTTGCATGTCTATAGACAAGAATTATTTCACATTGCTCTAGATCAGGAATATTGAAACTGGTTTGTGTTAGGTCGGAAGCCCAGAGGGAGCCACAGGAAGCCTTAGGTATAGCAAAATGCTGTTTATTTGAGCATCTGGGTGCAGATGGGTAGAGGCCAAAAGAACATCCACCACGAGGGAGGTTAGAGCCTTGGGTTTTATAGAGGATTTCTTCTGGGGGAGTGAGTAACTGGGCCAAACAGCTGCTGTTAAATTTTTTTAAACAACCGATTTCTGGGACCCCTGCCTTGGTCTCATCCTGGAGAGATAAAGAGAGGTGAGTAGCTTTGTCCTTATCAGGGGGGATAGGAATGCCAGCTCTGTGGTCAGAGCTAGATTTACAACCACCAGACTCTGCAGACTCCTGCGGCTATTTTCACAGGCTTTATGATACTATCCAAATTTTCCATTAACTGTATTTTGTCCTATACATACTTTTCTGGTTCCCAGCCAGAACAAACCTCTGTGTGGGAGAGAAGCAGAATGTTGTCCCTTCATTGGATAAAGCTTATTTGCATGTCTATAGACAAGAATTATTTCACATTGCTATCAGTTATTATAAGTTATATAGTAGCCTGAACAATTCATAGTTTTTCCTTAATCACATTTTTTCCCTACTCCCCCACCCCCACTCCATGCATGTGACCAGATACCTATACTGTATTTCAATGACTAGACCTGGCCAGTTGGATTTCTGTCTAGACTGTCAAAACAGTGTTATGGTTTTGTTAAGCACATCCCTCCTGCTGCACCTAATACTAGATTGATCTAACCATAGACATACAGAGAATAAACATAATTTGGAAGGGGATGATTATTTCATCAGCAAATGCCTCAGACAAGTAGAAAGGAATACAACTATACATGATAAAATAGAATGCAAAGTATATGTTTTAAAGATCACTTGTTTCTGCTCTTGTAATGGTTCTCACCAAATCAGAACTATCCTGGCCTGCATATTGAATATCTGGGCCTAGTTCACAACTTTTGAAGTTGTGTGGAGTATTTCAGTGAAATTTATTTTTTGGTGGGAGAGTTGACATAAAGTTTTACAAGTAGGTGATAGAGTGACTTTGGAGTTTGTTGAGAGTCTAAGTCACTTAGTACAAAATTCTAGAGAAACAAACTAAATTAGATTACTTCAGTAATGACATTCAGGGGAAAGTATTTTCTGTTTGTTTACTTCTCTGATCATTTGTGTTTCAGAAAGATCTGAATCTGGGTGTCTGTTTTGTTTTGTTTTATTTTGAAATGGGATTCCGAAAGACGATGGGTGTGGAAGGGAGGACTCCAGTGCATAGAGCCATCAGAAGGGGGTGGACGATGGTGTCTAAAGCCATTGTTCTTGGCAGCTGGGTCTGAAGGAGGAGAAGAGATTCCAGCAAGAGGAAGGGGCTTTATTGCTGGGATTTGCAGAGCTGGCAGCAGAAAGGAGCCGAAGTTGGATCTGAAGGCAGGAAGCCAGTCCTGGTTCTAGAAAGAAACTTAGGGCACAGAAGGAACAGGTAACTGACTCTATCTGTATTAACATGAAGAATGTTCTGTGGCCACACTTACAAGGTTTTTTGGCCTGTCCTGGCTTGGATATTTCAGCACTGTTTCCATTCTAAATTTTCTGGGACAGACTCAATTTCAAAGATCCTGTTTTGTTTTTCAATTATATAGAGGCCTTGCCCTATTGTGGAATTTGGAATAATTCACTCAAGTCATTGTACCAATGCAGAGAGCTGTACAAAGTAAAATGCTTTGGAGGAGGGAGGGTAAGATGCATTTTTTTAAATCAAAGTATAGTTTACATACAATATGTTTTTAAATCAAAGTATAATTTACATACAATATGTAGATTTTAAGTTTGAGTGTTTGTAATTTTATATACCCATGTAACTATATCTTGTCAAGAAACCTAAGGATGCAGAGACGACTTTTGTCCAGACATTGGTATAGATTTCACATTGCTATAGAGCAGGAATATTGAAACTGGTTTTTGTTAGATCTTGAGCTGAGAGGGAGACACACAAAGCCTTAGGTCTAGCAAAATACTATTTATTTGAGCATCTGGGTGCAGATGGGTAGAGGCCAAAAGAGTGTCCGCCATGAGGAAGGGAAGAGCCTTGGGTTTCATCAACCCAGAAAGTTGCCCCATGCCCCTTCACAGTCAGTTCCTACCTACCCCCGCCTCCATGGTGACCACAGTTCTGATTTCTATCAGCATGAAGTAGTTTTCCCTGCTTTTGGACCTGGTATAAATGAAATTTTATGATGTGTCCTTTTTGGGTATGGATTTTTTTTTTATGCAGCATAATATTTAGGATTCCTTTATTTTCTTCCATGTATTAATGATTTATCCCTTTTTTCCCAAATCATATTTATTGAGGTATGTGTCTTAGTCTGTTTTCTGTTACTCATAACAGAGTACCTGAAACTGGGTAATTTATAAAGAGAAGGAATTTATTACTTACAGTTACAGAGGCTAAGAAGTCCAAGGTTGAGAGGTGGATCTGGTGAGAGCCTTCTTGCTGGTAGGAACTTACTGAAGAGTCCTGAGATGGTACAGGACATCACATGGCCAGGAGGCTGAGCATGCTAGCCCAGGTCTCTCCTGTTCTTACAAAGTCACCAGTTCCACTCCCAGGATAACCCATTAATCCATTAACCCTTCGGTTCTTTAATCCCTGAATGGATTAATCCATTCCTGAGGACAGAGCTCTTATGATCCAATCACTTCTTAAAGGCCCCACCTCTCAATATTGCCACAGTGGGGATTAAGTTTCAACATGAGTTTCTAGGGGACACATATTCAAACCGTAGCAGTATGGTTTACATGTAATAAAATGTATATTACAAGTGTATAGTATATGAGTTTGGACAAATGTTTGTAAACATCACCACAAACAAGATGTAGGGCGTTTTTATCACCCCAGAAATTTCCCTTGTGCTCTATTGCAATCTCTTCCCTACCTCCTACCCCTGGCAACCACTGATCTGATTTCTATTTCTATAGATTGGCTTTGCTTGCTTTAGGACTTTATATAGGTTAACGAAATCATGCATTTTTGTGTCTAGACTCTTTAGCATGAAGCATGGTTTTGATATTCACTCAAGTTTTTCCAATAGTTCACTCTTTTTATTACTGATTAGTATTGGTTGCTTAAATGTATCATATTTCATTCCTCATTTAATGGACACTTTAGTTGCTTCTCATTTTTTCAGTGTTATGAATATATGAACTTCCTTGGATGGATTGCCAAATGGTTTTCCAAAGAGGTACCATTGTATAATACATTTCTACAAGTAATGTACATGAATTCAGTTGCTATAAATCTTTGCCAACATATGGTATGCTGGTCTGTTGTAGCCATTCTAGTGTTTGTGAAGTGTTGTCTCATAGTTTTAATTTATGGCTTCTCCTGACTTACATTACACATGCTTTTGACCATCCATATCTTTTGTGAACTGTTTAAATCTTTTGTTCATCTTTTATTAATTGAGTTGCAGGACCTTTTTAAACATTTTGGACACAATTCTTTTGTCAGATAGTGTTACTATGGCTATTTTCTCTTAAGTCCGTTTCCCTTTCCAGTTTCTTAACGGTATGGCTTGATGAGCAAATGTGATTTTTTGATAAAATCCAATTTATCATTTTTTTATCTTTTTAGTTCCTTTTGTCATTTCAATGAAATATTTGCCAATCTCTAGGACATGAAGATCTACATGGTACACTGTGGTATTAGAGTTGAATGTATCAAATTAGTCTTTTTGTATAGAGTGAGAAAGTGATCAATAAAATGCATTTCAAACAAGATGGAGTCACAGCCAAAATACAATAGTTCCCTAGAAGTTGGTGGAACCACCCTCCAATTCCAGCAAAGCAATAGCAGTGAAGCAATTCCATGGGATCTCTTCCCCATGCCTTTCTCCAGGGCCAACCTGCCTTGACTTAAAGTAACTGCAGCTCTTAGCAGTAGTCAAATGTTTTACTCAACGTTAGATTCTCTCTTCTGTTTTAGTAATAAGTAGATTTAAAGATGTAATTATTAATAGTTGGTGTACTCTGATATCAGCTAAAAACCAAATGTCAGTTGTTAGTATTCAAACTTTTAGTTTGCTTCTGTCTAGTGACGGCTTGACTCTGGCAGTGTTGAAAGGCTGAAAGATAGGCTTTTCGGAAAATGAAACTGTGGTATAATATGAAATATATTTGATCTTTGAGCTAAAATGCTTGGAAATTCCTGCGTGCTAAGTGCCTTTTGTTGTTCATAATGAGTCCTCTTTGATAACACCTGGGTTTATGTTAACGAGCTAGCTTAGAGTGGATCCCTACATAGCCTAAAACCTGGGGGCAGGGGGACGCTGGGGATCAGGCTTTGTAAAACTCAAATGATAAGAGTTGATGAGCTGCTCATGGAGGTGCTGCCAGGGTGGCACACCCAGAGAGGGCGGGAAAGCTCTGCTCCCCGCCCTTACCTTGCCCTCTCCATCCCTTCATCCCTATCCTCTGTAACATCCTTCATAATAAAACAGTTAACAAATGTCTCCCCGAGTTCTGTGAGCCATCCCAGCAAATTAATCAAGCCCAAGGAGGAGGTACCAGGAAGCTCGGTTTATAGCGGGTCGGTCAGAAGCATAGGCGACAACCTACTGCTTGTAATTGCCATCTGAAGCTTGGAGCAGGCTTGTGGGACTGAGCCCTTAACCCATAAGGTCTGGGCTGACTCCAGGTAGATGGTGTCAGAATTACATGGGACACCCAGTTAGTGTGTCCGCCGGAGAACTGCTTGGTGTGGGGGAGAAAACCCCCCACACATCTGGTCACAGACTTGTACTGTGTTGAGTGTGTGAGTAGAAGGAAAAAAGCATTTGCTTTTTCCTTCAGTAACAACTACTGGCCCAAACTCTATGTTTAATGAGGCATTGGACCTTGGGGGCAAGTGAAATCATTCACAAATGTCATCTCTCTTGACCAGCTGCCCAAATCCTTTGTAATTTAGAGGCTGTGAGGTTCCTGATTATTTTAAACTATCAATCTGCTGCTCTTTTATTTGAAATAGGTGTTTTGACTGCAGTAAAGGTCTGAGAAGTAATGTGAAAATTAGGCCAGCCTGCTTCTCAGACGCTGGCTGCCTTGTCAGACTCCCTCTCCAAGATGGCTGGGACAATTAGGGGAGAGAGGTGGCCAGGAATTGGGCAGAAACTGGAGATTCTAGATCATTTCCTTCTAAATTATTGGCAGCTGGGTTAATTCCAGCAGTATATTAATTCCAGTAGTAACAAACATGGGAGAGGACTTAATAATGTGATTCCTTTACACTGACTCAGTCTTTCGTTCTCTAGGCCGTCAGTTGTGGGCCACCTTTGCAAAACTGGGTTTGGAGAAGTTATTTGCTTTCATCAGCCCATCTTGTCCCCTACCCCAGGGAGCCCCAAGACTCGTAACACTTTGGCTGCGAGAGGAGAGTTCTGTCTTCTGTGGGGGGATGGAAGAATCTGACCAACTAAGGCAGCTCTTTACCTAGGAAATACCCCCAGGCCTCAGCAGGAAGCACACCAGTACGAGCCAGTTTCTGCAGGTCTTGCTTTTTAATAGTTGCTTATCCTACACAAATGGAAAATATTCTTAGAAATATTTGTGGACATAGAGTTTTTAAGTATATACACTTGCACACTCATACACACAACCTATGAGTTAGGAAATAGAATGCTGTCTACATCTAAGATTTAGATAAGGTCCAAGCTGGCTTAGGTCCAACATGACTCTCCAGTGCGTATATGAAAAACACATGAACATTTGTATGTGCACAGTATGGAAAGGGTTTAATTCACACAATGACTGTGAGTTAAGGCTAACTGAAAAGAAATAAAACAGTGGAACCAGGAAATATGAGTTCCAGCTTTCTCTTGTAAATAGCTCCAAATGGGATCCTGACAATGAAGTAATTTTTTTGTTTCTCATTAAAAAAAAAAAGGTTCATTTTCCTGCGCCATGAAATTAAGATGATAAATGAGCTTATCTTACAGTCAATATAAGAAATTTTGAAGTTTCAGAGATGGTGTTAAAAATCAAGTAAATGCTTATGATCATTGTTAAAATGTTTGTATAGGAAAGAAGTCTGGCCTGAAGCCAATTGGAAAGACTTAACGGAATGGTTAAAAAATAATTTAAGGAGGTGGTTAAAAGTGGAAAAAGCCATTAATATGGTAATAATTGGAATAAAAGAGGAGAAAAAAAATTTAACTCTGATACCAAGAAACTGTAAGTATGTAAGAGGGTGCATAAAAAGAAATTTTCCCAAGGTAGATAAAAAACAAAAATCGTGAGAAGTTACTCTAGAAGTAACGTGATCACAGCTAGAATACAAATAAATTTTAAATTTTGTGGGAGGTAAAGAAAAATCTATAAGCACCTCAAAATGAAGTGGGATTAGATGTACTAACAAGAGATTTGTTATTCTTCAAAGACTACCGCACCCCACACACCGCAAGGAAGGGAAGGCCTTGTGTGGAGCGTGTGGAAATGGGCCCAAAATAGAGACTGAGAGAAGCTGGAGGCCTAACAGTAGAGTACTGAAGAGTTTCTGGTGAGATAGTGGTGGCTTTTTTCATAAGATGAAATATAATTATTAATCCCCTGCCAGCAAAGAGAGAAAGGAACGCATTAGTTCCAAGGCAATTTAGGTGGTCACCTCCAACGCAAAGGTATTGGTGATGGTGTTTGAGGCTCATTCAAGGTCACAAGTATTGGCTGGTCAGTGTCTTTGTTGTGCAACCCTACAGTCCCCGGCCCAGGCTGCTTTCTCCAGGGCCCACGTGGTGTGCTGCAGCGGGGTCAGAGGCCGGAGCTGGCTGCTGTTACTAGCTAGTGTTCTCCCACTGCAAAACCTCTCCTGCAGGTCCACGCCCACCAACGATTTCGCTGCTCTGAGCTTCTGCTACAAGCAACTGCTGCTGAATTCAGCCTTTCTTGTTACTCTCTACGTCTTCATTGCATGTTTCAAATCATAATAGACTAGACTGATAGGCTGATTTTTGTTTGGGGAATGTCCCCCCCCCTTTTTTTGTCTACTGCTTACACAGTGCACTTGTACCTTTTTTAAAAAAGTGAAAGTGGAGCTAATGAGTAATGTGTGAGGATTACTGCCACAGGAGCAGCTTTTTAAAAGGATTATCTTCTTATTTGGAAAGCACAGAAAATGAAGGGTAAAGAAAGAGAGACATCTTGCTTTCAGAAGTGGGAACTCAGAAATTCAAGTAAATTCATGTCCTCAAGTTAGAGGCAATGAAACCAAGGGAAGTGTACAGTACTTTTTAGGAAGGGGGTAATATTATGGAGTCAAAAGGGAACGATAAATGGACAACTAGGAAAACAACAGTCTGTTCCACAATGATACTTTGTTGTGAAAGATGTGGTCCTCTCAGACAACACAGTGTTCTGTGATGAAATTCACCATATGCTTATGTAGCTATTTAGTCCTGCTGTTTCCTCTGCAACTTCTAACCTAGTGCTGTGTCCCATGGTAAGATAGTGAACGTCTCGAGTCTAGATGTATATTCATATATTGCTGACCTAAACAAAAGTTTCAGAAAAAACCTTAGGCTTACTCTACAATGCACTCTTATATTTAATATTTTTTCCACCATTTTTAAAAAATCTTGCTTGCAACCCGCTAAATTTCTTTGACACCACAATCTGAAAAACACTATTCTAAATAAACTCAAATTGGG
Organism: Cheirogaleus major; assembly: GCA_963574435.1. NCBI lineage: Eukaryota > Metazoa > Chordata > Mammalia > Primates > Cheirogaleidae > Cheirogaleus > Cheirogaleus major. The sequence continues at coordinate 7,061 of CAUYPO010138534.1, read as the reverse complement.
ATTTTGAGGTTACGCCAGACTCATGGTAAGAGGAACTATTACTAAACTAGGAATTAGAAAACCTGAGTCCAAACCGAGGCTCTTGTGTTTGTAAAATGTGAAGACCAGCACAATATTATTGCCTGTGGCCCTCCATTTCCTCATCTAAAAAACGAGGACTATACCACCTTTTATCTAATTCACAGAATGGCCAAAGAAAAATTAAAATACATTTCCAAATGTAAAAAGTATAGAAAGAGATTACATAAGTAATTCGATTATTATTGTCATAGCTGGGATGACAAAAAAGAACAGCAATCTTCAATGATAACGTAAAAATAAAAGATGGTGACTAATATGTAATGATCTCCATTAGTGACAGGCTTCTCCAGTAGGAGCGGTAATGATCTTGGCGGTACCAAGGTTTTTGTTCCATTTTACAGATGAGCGACTGAACTGCAAGGCACTTGCAGAGCTGAGGACCTTCCTGGCCTTTGTCTGATGCAGCAAGGAAGTGAAGCGCACTCAGGAAAACCAGATAGCACTTGCATTTATTCTCAGTGGTAAGGCTTATCTTACATCCCCTTCCTTCTACAAGATTGTCTTCCCCAACTTTCGGACTCTTGCCTGTTCCCGACACCCCTCCTTCTCTCTCCCCACTCTTCCCCAAATAGGCTGCCGTTGTTTCTTTATTCAGTTCATTCAGCATCTTCCTTGAGTGTTGACCATGTGTCGGGCACTATTCTAGACACTTAGCATAGAGCGGTGAACCAGACAATGGCCCTGCCCTCCTGGGGCTTACCCTTCAATGGGACATATATTGTCTCTTTCTGCTGGACCTTCCCAACTAAATAGAGTCGGGCAGCAGTATTAGAACTGTAAAGAGACAAAGGGATAGATAATCCAGAGGGCTTTTAGCAACCTAGGGACCGTGGGGATAGTCCTGGGTCTCTGAGACACATGAGAAGATATGAGTTGGAGTTAGTGAACAAATCCAGGTCACCATGGATGGAGAAAGGGCCCCAGATGCACAGTACCAGATGCCACCCCAGCAAGACTTCTCTTCTAAAGGCGACCATGCCTCAGTAACTGCCTACCCAGGACAGCCTTTTCTATAAGACCATTAATAGCAAAGAAGGAAAGCCCCAGTACACCCAGCAGCATTCCAGGAAGAAGAGAAAGCCCATGCTTTCTGGGCTGACAAGTAAGTGAAGAACAGTCAACCCCAATTTGCCCTGGGCAAAATTTTCACATTGTGAGCCTTGCTTACCATTGCTGTATTTCCAGTTCCAAAATCTGATCACCGTTGTGTCCACACTGCCTCATCAAGGGCTTTGTTAACAAAAACAGAAGCAGAGTTTACCTTATTTAACTTTATTTATTTATTTGAGACAGAGTCTCACTCTTTGCCCGGGGTAGAGTGCCGTGGCGTCAGCCTAGCTCACAGCAGCCTCAAACTCCTGGGCTCAGGCGATCCTTCTGCCTCAGCCTCCCAAGTAGCTGGGACTACAGGCATGCGCCACCATGCTCGGCTAATTTTTTCAATATATTTTTAGTTGGCCAATTAATTTCTTTCTATTTATAGTAGAGACGGGGTCTCACTCTTGCTCAGGTTGGTTTCTAACTCCTGACCTTGAGCGATCCTCCCTCCTTGGCCTCCCAGAGTGCTAGGATTACAGGCATGAGCCACCACGCCCGGCCCTTATTTAACTTTAGAGGGGAATTATGCAACTGTCTGGGGCCACCTGTGAGAGGGTAGGGTAAGTGGCAAGCCATGGTATGACCCAGTAGGTCCCTCCCAGGCCCTAGCAAATTCCTCTGCCTGGATACCTGGAATTCCACCCAGGTGACTTGGCTCTTCTGTAATGAGCACCCTCTTTCCGCTCACTGGCCTATTTTCAAACTGTAATTGCCCCTAGAAGCTCTATATATGAAGCCATAATCTTTAGTACAAATGCATTTATGAAAATACTTTCTTCCCTCACCATGGAGAGAGGTTATGATTAGGTTAATGCCAGCAGCCAACAGGGAAGGGCCCCCAGCACGAGGCAGAGTGGAGTCGGGGAAAGGATTCTAATGGGAGTGAGGGAGACCCAGATTCAAATCTTGACCATGTGCTTTGAAACCAGTTGTTGGACATCTTGGATCTTTCATGTGCTCACCTGGGAATTTGGAAAAATAATACATATTTTATGGTTATTATGAGGATTTAAAGAGATAATAGGCAGAAAAGCATCATACTCACAGCAGATTAGTTTCCCTCCTATACATTATCTCAGATAAGTTAACCACCTTCAAGACCACCAAAAATGTGTAAGTTTTAAATCAAAGAAAAGCTTGATCTAAAATGTGAAGGAATTAGAGTGAATTTTCTTGTGCACAATGTAATTCACCTGAAAAAGCATGATGCTTTCAAATATAGCCACCATAAAATAAGGTTGGTTATTTTTTTTCTGTGCAGCGACAAATGAGATCTTCTATTGGGCTCTATGTCTAAAGCTTGAATTTCTTTTTTCTTTAGAGATGGGGTCTTGCTATGTTGCCCAGGCTGGAGTGCAGTGTTGTCATCATAGCTCACTGCAACCTCTAACTCCTGGACTCACCTGATGCTTTTGCCTCAGCCTCTCAAGTAGCTGGGACTACAGATATGCACCCCTGCACCTGGCTAAAGCTTGAATTTTAAGCAGTTACTGTGTTAGAACAAAGTATGTGCTATTAGTTAGCTATCTGCCTTCACTGAGTAGTGTGAAACTTCAGGCTTACAGAAGTAATGGGCCTAGTCATAGGTAAAAGTGGAATAACAGTCTAAGAAGTGATATATTCCATTCCCAACATAGCACAGGGTAGGGGGAGAAATGGGAAATACGGAGATGATGGAAAGTCAGATCTTTATCCAGTTTAATTTTCTTTAACTGAAGAATTATAAATTCTCAGGAAGATTGGAAACAAAAATATTTTGGATGTCCATTATGTGTCCAGTAGTACAATGCTAGGCAAGGGAGAGATAAATGAAAATAGGTAAACAAATGCCATCTGGTGTGTTGAAGATTTCAGAGTCAGTGGGCAGATAACAAGTTTGACAGCTCAATCTGTGTTCAGCTGGAAACACTGTACTTTACACACGTGCACCAGCGATTCACTAGTCAGCGTTTTACTCACCTTCAAGCATTCCCTGGCCATTGTTTATCATTTATCAGCAGCTACTGGTTACCCTGTTTGTGATGGAGAACACTAAAGCAGCATGGCTCCACCCCCAGCAATAGTGAATCCCAAGTTCATTGGCAAAGGAGGGCTTGACTGGCTCCCCTAAGAAATGTTGAAAGCTGTTATTCATCACTCACCTTTCCATTTCAGCGGTAGATGGATAAAACATTTTCCTGTCATAAAACAGAGACAATCAGTTTTTAAAACTACATCAAAGATGCCAAAAAGAATAAATGCGCTTAATTTTTGCTTTTTTCCATTTGATCAGCCATGGACGGTTACAGAACTTCACCAAGCAGCTCCTGGATTTATCCCACTGTGATTCTCTGCTTATATGGGTTTTTCTCCATGATAAGACCCTCAGAACCATTCCTTATCCCGTATTTATCTGGACCGAATAAAAACCTGACCACCACAGAGGTGAGTTAATCCATCATACATACCTGTCTTAATGCGGTTCAATCTTGTAGAACTAAAGCAAAGACATGGAGTAATCGCTTCGTTCAGCTTGAGGTAAGGTGAACACACATCCCATTTCATAGCATTTGTCATGTAAACTACTCTTTCCCCTCCACCCTTGCAAAACTGGGCAGCCACAACATATTACATGTGTAACAAATACTTTACCTTTCACAGAGTCCTAACATTAGTCTTAATGCATAGGAAGCTTTCAGGTCTCCATTGACCTATTACACTAATCCTAAAATAACATTGCCACCAGGCACAGGATCTAGTCCTAATAAACTGTCAGGCTGCTGAGAGAGAAGCAGGATCTCATGAAGAATGGTAGCATCTCTTTAGGACACTTAATCTTACAAAACTGTTTATCACCCGGTGAGGCATTAACAGCTTTATCTCCCAGCCCTTGCCTCCTTCCCTGGAAGACCAAATTCTCTTATTAAAAAGATCAGCCTCTTTTTCATATAATAAGCCCAACAAGAAAATGTACTGACCCAGCTGCAGAATTACCCTGGGCTGATTTTACAATCTCCAGGCATAGCCATGAAACCGCTGAATGAAGTGTGTGGCTTCACCTGCTAGCGTCGTTGGTACTGGTAAATTTGATGGTGAGGTGGCAAGGACAGAAAGGCAAGCTTGTTTTGCAAGGTAAAATCACCCAAGGATGGCTCTGTTTCATAGTTTCTCAGGTTGAAGCAGGTCACAGTCAAACAGCAAAGGATGGATGTAGGTCCAGAATCCCAGGATGGATGTAGGCTCAGTGAACCCACTGGAGTCTGCTTCTGCATCCACGGAGGACCAGTTAATAGACTCTCCCTCCAAGGTGCAGCTTAGTGGCACTGGCCTGTGTTCTGTGTCCCCTGCTTTGCCAGGCAGCCTCAGGACTGTAGGTGTCAATGGAAGTGCGGGTACTGTGATGTGGGAGGCCGCTGGGCTCGCCTGTCAAGCCCCACAGATCAACAACTTCTTCAGTCCTTCCTTTCTATGAAAACTGAAGTTCCATGCTTTTCTTACATTGAGGCTAGAATTGTGAAAGCACAGACAAATCAGTAGAATTATGAGGAGAAAGGATTAGGAGCCCGGCAAATTTTTATAGGAAGGAAATGAAATGCATTCCTTGTTCCCACTCTATAATTCTGCAAAGTTATTTACTCTTTTCCTACTTTCATGTATCTTCCCAGACTTTGGAAGGGCTGAAATTTTTGACATAGTGATGGATCAAATAAAGATAAAGGTTGTCGGATTCTTTTCACATTGTAGCCCGTTTGTCTAATGTTAATCTTTGAACAAGAACAGAATATGTTTTATCCACCTGAAAAACCCACAAGTGTCGGAACAATTTTTAACAAATTTACTCAACTATAATACTATTTAAACTTAATATATATCCATATTGCACATTAAGCCCAATATGTTCTTCTTCTACTGGGATACATATTGATACATACTTTAAGTCTATAAATTGGTTGGTTTTTTTCCCAGTGGGGAAGGAGACTATCTTTTCTTAGTGATTTCCTCGAAAATCAGTTTTCTGATTATGTTTGTCCATAATATGAGGAATATTTGATTAGATGTAGAATTTGAGTTACAAACCACATGTACCTTAGTAACGTAGCAGTGCTTCACGGTCACGCTGTTGATCAATTTCGCAGATCACGAATGAGATCCTTCCCGTGTGGACGTACTCCTACCTGGTGCTGCTGCTCCCTGTGTTTGTCCTCACCGATTACGTTCGATACAAGCCCGTCATCGTCTTACAAGGGATCAGCTTCATCATTACCTGGCTGCTTCTCTTGTTTGGCCAAGGAGTGCTGTCCATGCAGGTTGTCGAGTTCTTCTACGGGATGGTCACTGCCACCGAGGTGGCCTACTACGCCTACATATACAGCGTGGTCAGCCCAGAGCACTATCAGAAAGTGAGCGGCTACTGTCGGAGCGTCACGCTGGTGGCCTACACGGCAGCCTCCGTGCTGGCCCAACTCTTGGTATCCCTGGCGCACCTGTCGTACTTTTACCTCAATGTCATATCCTTGGCCTCTGTCTCTGTGGCCTTCTTTTTCTCACTTTTTCTACCGATGCCCAAGAAAAGCATGTTTTTTCATGCAAAACCCAGCAAAGAAATAAAGAAGTCACCGAGCATGAGTGTGGTGTTAGCAGAACCTCATGAAGGGGAAGCACTAGGCTGCGGAAGGGAGAAATCCACTTCGGAAGTGCCCGCCACTTCAGGGAACATGAATGATGACCAGCTGAGCAGCCCAAAGCCAAAAAATGTGACTTTGAGAGTTTTTGTGCAGTGGTTCCTGGATTTGAAGGAGTGCTACTCCTCAAAGCATCTTTTTTACTGGTCCCTGTGGTGGGCTTTTTCCACCGCAGGTTTTAACCAAGTTTTGAATTATGTTCAAATCCTGTGGGATTACAAGGCACCGTCCCAAAGTTCTTTGATCTATAATGGGGCAGTAGAAGCTATTGCAACATTTGGAGGTAAATAAAGATCATTTTATCTTCTTTTGACAGGCTGCCCCCTTCAGGTCATTTCTCAGGTACTGAACTTCTCCGTGGTGGTAAATGAGCTCTGTTCAGATTGCATAATAGTCTTTTTCAAGAATGAAAGGCACTGGAAAAATAAGAGTACCATGCCTTCTATTTAATGTGTGACAGTTACAACAAGTAACTCAAGAGCTCAAGGCTTAGCACCAGTCAGTCAAATTCTAGTCGAATCCCTAAGATTCCGTTTCATCATTAGGACAAGTATTAATAACATGCCCTATTCTTTCAGGACTATTTTTCATATCAAAAGGAAAAAATGTATATAAGTGAGGAGTTTTTATTATTTTAGAAAATAAATTAAGGCTTCCAACTTCTCACTTAGAGAGTCTTGTTAATAAAGAACTTGATCTAGCTAACACCTTTAACAATTCTAGGCTATACATCAGCACTTTTCAAAAGCACCTTTCTTATGAGATTTAAATGGGTGGGGGAAGAGATGTGAGAGTCGAGATTCTGATATCAGAGGGAAATCTGCCTTTGAAGTTTACTCTACGATAAATGTTTATATCCTAGTAAGTGGAAGAAGCTTCAATGTCAAATGAGACTTTGAAGATATTTTCTAGGAAGTGGGAATTTTCCGCACTCTCGTTTCCAGAAAGTTTCAGAAGACCCATGTGGCCACCATTTTATTATTATCTCCTTTTTGGGAGGTTTTGGTTTAACTCCTGGAAATCAGGACTGTGCTAGAACTGGTTCACTGAAATTATTGCTCCTACATTCTAAATTCTAGAGGGAAAAACAGTTTTGCCCCTCCCCTTTTGTAGTCATGGTTCATTCTTAGATCATGTGGGAAAATTAATCAATCAAATGTCAGTACAGTTATTTGAAACCTAAATACCTTTTATTTTGTTAAAGAGACCATAATGACTGAC
>CAUYPO010138526.1:0-14528 GCA_963574435.1 Cheirogaleus major | reverse complement strand
GGAATGGGTGGAGGCCATCCCTACCCGAACTGAAATGGCAAGGGAAGTAATAAAGGGGCTTCTAAGGGAAATTTTTCTCCACTATGGGCTGCCACTCTCAATAGGCAGTGACAATGGGCCGAGCTTTACGGCAGACATCACACAGACTTTAACAAAGGCATTAGGGATTAAGTGGAAGCTCCATATGGCATATAGACCCCAAAGTACAGGGAGAGTAGAGTGTATGAACCGGACCCTTAAAAACACCCTCGCAAAGATGTGCCAGGACACTGGGCTACCCTGGGTGGACTTACTCAGCCTGGCTCTTCTCAGAGTCAGATGTACCCCAGGGCCATCAGGATATTCACCCTTTGAGATTCTTTATGGAAGACCTCCACCCATAATTAGGCTGCTTAAGGGAAATATTACCCAAATAGGAGAAGACACAAGCTCAGCTTGTTTCCTTGTCCAAGGTTCTGAACAGAATTCATCATGAAGTTATAGAAAGAACACCCAAAGCTATGGGGTACCCTGTCCAACCCCATCGCACGGGAGATTCTGTATGGGTTAAAGATTGGAAAAGGATGCGCTTGAGCCCACCTGGACAGGCCCCCACACTGTAGTCTTAACCACACCCACTGCTGTTAAGGTTGTAGGAATAACTCCCTGGGTCTACCACACCCGAGTAAAAAGAGTATCATTTGAAGAGGACCAAGGCACCTGAACAGCAGAGCAGGAACCGCTTCCAACACAGTGACCTGATGACTACACCCGAGCCTGAGTGACCGGACTGATTTCCTACATCCCCATTGGCTTATCAGGACTATTGGCCCTACTACTGGGCATTGGACTTTACTCCATAGCCCCCCCCCCCAAGACTGGGGGACGGGTAAAAGACTGTGTTTTGTCATATTGTATTGGGCAATAGCAGGGCTCCTATTTCTAATTTGGATATTCCTATAGACAATCAACTTAATACAGGATACAGGTCATTGATACAAGATGCCACTAAAAATCTTAACACTGGTTTCCTTACTCAGATACATAAATACTCAAAACTCATGTTCCCCTTCTTGTAGCAAATATAAAAGGAGGATTGATGACCTGGAAACAGGGCCCTATGGGACTTATGAGTTCCAGGCTCAAACCACACCCCTGAGTACTCCAGAATGTGTCACGGGCCTACAAAAATGTATTCATGGAACAAAAAATACTGGGAAGGGCACTTAATAGGAAATGCTTGTGGGGGAAGACGAGGAGACATGGCCTGTTGGGCTTATGGAAAAGGGCTCGCGATAAAACAGGATGCAAACCAGGTGGTGGGCACCCCAAAGGCCAATTTCCTCGCCTTTCAAGACTCTGCCAAGTCCCACCAAGAGACAGCCCGGATTGTTAATAGCACACTTAAGGCATTACCTAATCAGACCCAATGTTGGATTTGCTTACCCCTCAACAGGCAACTATACCTGGGGATTCCAATACCCACAGGTTGGAGAGCCCCTGCGCCAGAACCCAACAAAACCGTCCTAGCTGGACCAGTGGTGACATCTGATGTATGTCTGGCCAGATCATTTAATGTCACTTGCTTCCTCAGCAAATGAGGGAGCAAGCCTCTAGGGACTCTCCCAGGCAATCTATGCAATAAAAATCACACCTACAGTTCCAATATTCTCTGTCCTGGAGAAGGCATGTTCTTCCTATGTGGTAAAACTTTATATCTCTGCCTTCTGGACGGTTGGACAAGGATCTGTACCCAAATATTCCTGATCCCAGATGTTTCAATCTACATACTTCCCAAATCAAATTGGCCTTAAACCCTTCCCTAAATGTCCGAAAGAAACGTGCAGTCCCTTTGGCTCATCCCACTCCTCGCAGGAGCAGGTATCTTGATGAGCATGGGAGCCGGATAGATTTGGAGGATTAGGGACCTCACTATACATATTCCAAAAACTATCCCTCCCTGGAACTGGCAGATGACATAGTACAAATAGCAGACTCCATGGCTACCCTCCAGAGCCAACTAAATTCCTTAGCAGTAGCGACCCTTCAAAACCGGAGAGCTCTAGATCTCCTGACCACTAAAAAGGGGGAACCTGTGTATTTCTGGGGGAGGGGTGTTGTTATTATGTCAACCAATCAGGGATAGTAGCAGAAAAGAAAAATGAACTAAGAGAAAGAGTCCAATGAAAAAGACAAGAAAGCCAGAACTGGGGGTTAGGATTCACCTTGGGATAACGGTCTTCCTGGTTACTCCCACTCGCTGGTCCCCTCATAACCATTCTCCTTCTTGTTACTATAAGGCCCTGCATTCTCAGCCAGATCATTAAGTTTATAGAAACTACAGTCACCCGAAGGGCCACAACCAGCATCATGGCCCTCCAAGCATACTGTCCACTAAACAATTTAAGTGATGCCCTCTAATGCAGTGACAATAATCACAGTGCATTTAGGGGCATCAAAGGGGGGGGGGATGTAAGGGACAATTTTTCCACTCCCTAACAGTAGCATAACTGTAAACTAGCATGACTAAGCAACTATCGAGGAACACGTGACTAGACCACGGTCTTGTGCAGACTTTGTAACCATTTGCTTCTGTAACGTATAAAAGCCACCAGACTTAGTCCCCATTTTGCTCAGAATTTGGAGGCAAGACGCCTCTGAGCCCGCCGGCATAATAAAAGCCTGTTTTGCAGTACTCTCGTGTGGCTCTCGGTTTGTTTCCCGGTCCAGTTTGCTGTAATAGTACTTATTCTTTCAACAATTAATCTTGTACATATATTGTACGCACATTTGTATTTAAGAACTATCTATAACTGACTGCTCTTCAATTTTAAATCTCCTAATCCAGAAAAGTTCTAAAACAGTAGCAAAGAAAAGGCTTCCAAGTTTGCTTTTTATTTGCTAATAGATTATCAACAGGCTCATTCTAATCTGTTCTTGTGTTTCATCATTAGGTCCTATAGGCTAGTGAAACCACTTCTCCCCTGTCCCTTAACTGCCCCACACATGTCCCCACCCAGCCTCTAAGACTAGGATCAGTATTTTCAATGCCTTGAAAAGGCTTCATTAATACATATCCAGTAAGCTCTAGTTATCACAGATCAAAATTTGGGAATTACTTGCTAAGGCTATAGTTTAGGGAAAGTGGTAGTGGTAGAACCTCAGCAAAAGCTCACAGAAATAAGGTCTTAGAATAAGAAAAGGAAATAGAACTTAGATGTGAGTGAAGACAAGGGAGGTACAGCCAACAAGGAAGGAAGTGGAGTAAGCCAAAATACTCATTTGTTAATAGGAAATTAGGAATTTAAAAAGTCTTCAGGCTGGATGTTATTTGGGATACCTAATTACATTTGAAAGATAGCTAGCTTAATAAAGGCTGGAAAATACTATTCAGCCCAAATACTATAAAGTAGTATTCAGTATTGTTGAAAAGCAGTACTGATTATGAGAATAAGGCTTGATTTCCATAGAGTAACTACATATATTTAAACAATGCAATGAATATGCTTAACATAATCTGGCATTTAAAAAATTATTGGGAAGTACTTGGGCATTATGAGTATTTCTAAAATGAAAAAAAAAAAATCAACTTGTAGTTTAAAGCAGGCATCCTCAAACTACGGCCCGCGGACCACATGCAGGTGTTTTGCCCGTTTGATTTTTTACTTTGAAATAAGATATGTGCAGTATGCATAGGAATTTGTTCATAGTTTTTTTAAACTATAGTCCGGCCCTCCAACGGTCTGAGGGACAGTGAACTGGCCCCCTGTTTAAAAAGTCTGAGGACACCTGGTTTAAAGCATACTTAGCATTTCATAGTTAAGGCTCTATTTTCCCTTAAATAGATATAGCTCCTACCAGCCCATAACAAATACTCAAAAACACTACTCTCAGTACCACCAGCTACTTGGGAAGCTGAGGCAGGAGGATCACTTGAGCCCATGAGCTTGAGGACAGTGTGGGTAAAATAGTGAGACACTGTTTCTTAAAAAAAAAAAAAAAATCACCAAAACTTTCACATAGTATTGTGAAACAAGAACATTTAACATTTCATAGGTATTCAAATATACTACACAATCTTACAAAAGGCCACTATTCCTTCAGACAGATTATTGTGAAGATGGCAGTACTCCCCAAATTTGTTTACAGATTCAACACAACTCCTATAAAAATCTCAGCTTCCTTCTTTTTGCAGAAACTGACCAGCTGATTATAAAATTCATATGGAAATACCAGGGACCCAGAATAGCTAAAATAATCTTGAAAAAGAACAAAGTTGGAAGACTCATACTTCATGAATTCAAAACTTACTGCAAAGTGACAGTAATTGAGACTATGTGTTACTGGCATAAGGGCAGACATATAGATCATGGAATAGAACCAAGAGTTCAGAAATGAACCCCTATGTTCATGATCAACTGATTTTCAACAAAAGAGCCAAGACAATTCAGTGGGAGAAAGAATGGTCTTTTGACAAACAGTGCTGGGACAACTGTTTATCTACATTTAACAAAATAAAAGTAAAATCCCTTTATACCTCACACAAAAATTAACTCAAAATGGATCACAGACCTAAACGTAAGAGATAAACCTATAAAACTCTTTAGAAGAAAACAGAAATGAATCTTTATGACCCTAGTTAGGACATCAAGAACACAAGTGACAATAGAAAAATACTAGTAAATTGGATGTTTGTGCTGCAAATAATTCCATCAAGAATGTAAAAAGTTTAACACACAGAGTGGGAGATACCATTCCCACTCCACACACACTAAGATGGCTATAATAAAAAAGGGCAATTTTAAGTGTTGGAGACGATGAGGCAATATTGGAACCCTCATACATTGCCTGTAGGAAGGCTACTCTGGAAAACAGTTTGGTAGTTCCTCAAATGTTTTTAAAAAGCTGTCCAAGAATTATTGGAGTATAGGGGGATGGGCAAGGTACAAAAGCAATTTATGTAACCCGATTGTTTGTACTCCCATAATATTCTGAAATAAACTTAAAAAAAAGAAAGAATTATTGGAATCTAGAGTTGCCATACAACCCAGCAATTCCACACTCAGGTATATATGCCCAAAAGAAATGAAAACTTATGTCCATACAAACATTATGTACATGACTGTTCATAGAAGCATTACTCGTAATAGCCAACAAGTCGAACCAACCCAAATACCCAACTGGTAAGTAGATAAATAAAAGGAGGTACAATGACATGATGAATGGAATATTACTCTGCACTTAAAAGGAATGAAGTACTAATATATTCTACACCATGGATGGACCTTGAAAACATTATGCTACATGAAAGATCATATAATGCATGATTCCATTTATACGAAATGTCCAGAATAGGCAAATCTATGGAGATAGAAAATAACTTAGTGGTTGGCCGGGGCTGGAAAGGGAAGCGGGATTGGTGAACTGCTAATGGGTGCAGGTTTCTTTTTGTGGTGATGGTTGTACCACTCCATAAATATACTCATGGAATTATGCATTCTAAATGGGTGAATTTTATGGTATGTGAATTATACCACAAAGATTTTTTTAGAAGGAGCTAATGCATATACACACCAAGAGGGGAAATTAAAGGATACCAAAGGCCTAATCATAGCAAGACAAATACTGAAAACACACATCTTAACCATGTATTATATACTTTTACCACATTTGTTAATTTAAAAGTAAAATAAAGTTTCATCTTCAGAACATCGATTTCTTAAATAGCAAGTGACTTTTGACATTTAAATTATGAAATTTTTAAAAATTCTAAAAAATAGGTTGGGCATGGTGGTTCATGCCTATAATCCTAGCACTCTGGGAGGCTGAGATAGGAGACTGCTTGAGGTCAAGAGTTTGAGACCAGCCTGATCAAGAGCAAGACCTGTCTCTATTAAAAATAGAAAAATGAGCCAGGTACAGTGCTGTATGCCTGTAGTCCCAGCAAGAGGATCACTTGAGCCCAAGAGTTTTTGAGGTTGTAGTGAGCTATGATCACGCCACTACACTTTATTTAGCCCAGGCAACAGAGTAAGACACTGCCCCCAAAAATCAAAACAAAAAAAAGCCACATGCAATTATTTCAGTAAACCATGAATTTGCTTGTTCGACTAACAAAAATAATTTCAACAGATGTTTAAAACTACATAGAACGAACCATATCATTAATTCAAATAGGTACTCATATGAATCATTCATAACACCAATCACTGAGCTACAGCAATACAATAGCTAAAACACCTACCTTGGGATGGGGTCTTGGAAAAATCTGGTATCCTCTCTGAGTCACTGCACCATTTAAAGATTGACCCCAAATTCTCAGAATTTCCTCTCCCTACCCTCTGAGCTATTTCTTTTTAAGCAGGGAACTATATCAATTTTCATTATTTTCAGATTCTTGATCAGAAAAGAATCGTTTTTCCCATTATTTTGAACTTCTAAATGAACTCTTAGTTTAAAATTAGTTTGAATGAGCACGTTTGCCTATAGAACAAATTACTACAGTGTGAACTCCAATAGTATATTTTTATTTGTTGATGGATACAAATGTCTATAGCTCAAACTGTCACTGTCAAATACAAACATAATTCAAGCCACAAATATAATTAAAATTTTCCAGTAAATTAAAAAATAAATAGGAATTCATGTTAATGTATTTTACTTACCCCAACAACATACAATCAATATAAAAGTATTAGGTGATATTTTATATTTTCCCTATAAAATTAATATTTTACACTGACACACCTCAATTCAGATGCTAATATTTCAAAGTGAAATGTAATCCTACCATAACAAAAATTTTGTTTAATGGGAAATTATTTCACATTGCTTATTTATTACAATGGAGTTCCTCAGCGCATTAGCTATATTTCAAGTTCTCATTAGCCACTTCTAGTTAGTAGCTATCATAATAACAGGTTTAAACCCATAGGTGGCATTCTGAAGAGAATTAAAACAAATGAAAATGTATTAAATGTTTATAGGTATTACAAAATAGCTCAGATTGATCACTGTTCTTAGCAATTTAACATTAGACAGTCAAGCTTAAAGTAAACTATTCAGCATTTTCTTTATTCTCCCATTAGAATATATGTCCCTTAGGGAAACCCTTATTTATGTTTTATTTATTCGTAAGAAAATAAATCCCATCTCTGCATACAGCTTTGCATATTATTAGGAATTTAATGTTTATGGAAGATGGTTCTACTGTCATGTAAATATACAAAATATTGCCACTTAAGTTCAAGCCATTAAAGCCATCAATTTCATATTTAAAAATGTTAACATGGAACAAGTAGGTGAACTTCTATCTATAGCCCTCATTCATTTCTTTTCCTATGTCAGCTCCAAATAATTTAGAGAAAAACTTCACATTACATGTATTTCCTTAAATATGGTCATATAAAGAACACTCAGTATGCCAGTTTTACAACCAGAACTTATTTAAGTGTAAAACATTAGGTAAATACCCCAAAATATCGTAAGGCGGTAAAGTGGTTTCCATCAATTTCTCTAATCCCTAGAATAGAATATATATATGTGATCTCTACAATATGTATACATGTTTATAATAGGATGTATAGTGATCAAATTTGATTTTCACCTAAATTACCTTAACCAATTTTATGTACTAAAAATGAAACTCCTGTTCTAAAATGGCCTTGGAAGTAAAATCAGTATTACTATACACTGAGATATTTGTGTACCTTGGCCAATACAAACACTCAATTTAGGACCTGCTACAGTTTAAATGTGCCCTGGGCTTGCTGGAGTGAGTTCACACTCTTGCCCTTCCTTGGTGACTCAACAAGGCCACCATAGAAGTATATAAACTATCAAGACTAAAAACATACATTAAAAAAAAGAAAAACATATACGTATCTGTGTGCAGAGAAAAGGTGTAAATTATGTATTCTATAATCATTCGATTTTGAAAAAAATTAGGCTGCTTCAGGAAGACTTCATAAAGACTTGCATAATAGACACTATACTCAATCAGTCAAAATCCCTCTAATTAGGCAGGTAAGAGTGACGTGTTTCAAAATAACCTTTAAAGCTTTTTGGGAAATTTTCTAGTTGTTTTCAGAATCAATTTGAGAAAATCAAGAATACCATACATGCTTTGTAATGCCTATCAATAAATGAACTCTCCCAGATGGATCATCCTCCTTATTTAACAGAACAAACTTCAAGTGACTTAATTATTCCTTTTTTAAAAAAAAAATCAACCTCATCTTCCTAGAAGTATTTATTAAGTATATTTATTTATTTATTTATTTTGAGACAGAGTCTCACTCTATAGCCCGGGCTGGGGTGTTGTGGCATTGGTCTAGCTCACAGTAACCTCAAACTCCTGGCTCAAGAAATCCTCCTGCCTCAGCCTCCTGAGCAGCTTAGACTAGAGGCGCACGCCACTGCGCCCAGCTAATTTTTTTCTAATTTTAGTAGAGACGAGGTCTCGCTCTTGCTCAGGCTGGTCTTGAACTCCTGACCTTGAGTGATCCTCCGGCCTTGGCCTCCCAGAGTGCTAGGATTACAGGCATGATTTACCACACCCGGACTTTTAAGTATACTTAAATGATAGCCTACTGTAGTACCACCGGAAATTAATGTATTATCTCCTAAAGTAAATGAAGATAAACTTTTACTGACTTACCTGAAGAAATCTGAGATGATAGTGGCAGAGGTGATACCCAAATCCCCACAGAAAAACAGAGCAACAAGATAGCAAAACCAAAACCCCATGGATATTTACAGCCAAATTACATCATCTGTACAACAAGAAGCAAAGGGAGGCAATGGGGCATGTGCTGGATCCAATAACAGAAGAACCTCAAAAGAGCCAACAGGCATTCATTGGGAATTATGGCTGGTCAATTTGAGAATGGCAGCCAAAACTGGGAGTTTTGCCCATCCAATAAGGAGGTGGATGCAAGAAGCCTACAGTAGGCTTAAACGATTGAAGCTAACTTCTACGATCTTTTGAAATTGATCTGCCAAGGTTCTCTTCCAGTACTCCACATTGAAGAGAAACCTCTAGAAGCAAAAAGCACAATTGGCAGGATAGGGACAAGGGAAAAAAAGGATTAAAATATTGAGGAGAACAGAGCCAGGAAACCTCACAAAGCAAGTTGCCACCGTTTTTGAACGTTACCTGAAAATAACAGAAAAGGGAACTCTATGAAATGGGAAAAGCTACTCTGAAGCACATCCCCCGTCAGGTTCAGGAAAGCCAATCTCTCACAAAAATAAGTAGCTGTAGAGAATACCAAGATACTGTAAGACAAAATTAGAAGAGTTGTGCCTAAAGAAACAAAATCATACTATAAAGAAATGCTTAAAAAAATTAACAAATGGTGCTGAGGAAACCGAATATCCATATACAAAAAGAATGAAGTTTGAACCTTACCTTACACCATATACAAAAATTAACTCAAAAAGGATCAAAGACCTAAAAAGAAAACACAGAGGAAAAACTTCATGACACTGGATTTGGCAATGATTTCTTGGATGTCACCAAAGCACAGGCAACAACAACAAAAATATAGATTGGACTTAATCAAATTTAATAAAGTTTATATATCAAAAAAGGAAAACGACAGCCCAAAGAATGGGAGAAAACATTTGCATATCACACATTTGATAAGAAATTTGATATCCAGAATATGTAAAGAACTATAACTCAACAAAAAAACCAAGCAACTCAAAAAAATGGACAAAAGACTCAAATAGATGTTTCTGTAAAGGAGATAAACAAGCACATGAAAAGATGTCGACATCAGTAATGATCAGGGAAATGCAAATCAAAACCACGATACCACTTCACACAAGTTAGGATGGCTACCATCCAAAACAAAACAAACAAACAAACAAACAAAAACAAGCAAAAAACACCCCCCAAACTACCAAACCCCACAAGTTTTAGCAAGGATGTTTGGGAACTGGAACTCTTGTGCACTGATGATGAGAATGTATAATGTTGTAGCCAATGTGGAAAATATGGTTAGGTTCTACCCAAAATTAAAAATACATTTTATCGTATGATCCAGTAATTCTACTTCTGGGTACACACTCAAAAGAACTGAAAGCCAGGTCTCTCAAACAGGTATTTGTAGATGCATATTCATAGCAGCATTATTCACAATAGCTAAAAGGTAGAAACAACTCAAGTGTCCATTAATGGATGAACAGACAAAATGTGATATACACAATGAAATATTATTCAGGCTTAAAAAGGAAGGAAATTCTCACACATGCTGCAACATAGATGAACTTTGAAAACATTATGCTAAATGAAATAAGCCAGACACAAAAGGACAAATGTATGATTTCACTTATAAAAGTAGTTGAAGTCATGAACTAAAAAAATATTCGGTGGTTGCAGGGGCTGGGAGGGAGGGAAGAATGAGGAGTTGGTTTAATGGGCAGAGTTTCAATTTGGGAAGATGAAAAAGTTCTAGAAATGCATAGTGGTGATGTCTGCACAGCAATGTGAATGTACTTAATGCTACTAAACTACACACTTAAAAAGGTAAATTTAAGCTATGTATATTTTATCACAAAAAACAAAAAAAATTAAAACTGTAACATATTTCTAAACTAATGGACATTAATAATTCAAAATATGAAATACAAGTAAAGATGATTTGAAACTATTTATCAAATGAGCACACCATCCAGGTAAGTATATTAAGCCAGAACAATCAATAGCAAGATGTATTATAGTATAAATTACTGAATTTTAAATCCTTTGGCCACTTAAAACAAAAACAAATTAAAGAAAATTACATCACCACCAAACAGCCAACAATGCTTTATGCCAGAAAAAAAAAAAAATAGTAGTTACATATTTACGATACCCCAAGGAAAGAAAACATAGCTAAAAATTTTATATACACGAAACTGACCTTCCGTATAAAAGCACAAACTATTGACAATATTTAAGGATTCAGAGAATATTGTTTCCATGATCTTCAGAAGAATTTCAGGCAATCAAAATGAACAGACTTCAATGTAAACACCGGTAGTGAGCAATAAACATATAATTACTCCAGAACTAGGATTAAATGACAATTAAAAGGGAGAGTTACATAATGGCTATTTAAGATAATATAGACAGAGTACAACTTCTACAGAAAAAATTAGCCGGGCATGGTGGCATATGCCTGTAGTCCCAGCTACTCGGGAGGCTGAGACAGAAGGATCACTTGAGCCCAGGAGACTGAGGTTGCTGTGAGCTAGGCTGACGCCAGGGCAATCACTCTAGCCTGGGAAACAAAGTTAGACTCTGTATAAAAAAAAAAAAAAAAAAAAAAAGTTCTTTTAAAGAAAATTGCAGAAATTTCTCACATTGTTATCAACAGCCAAAACACAATACAAGGATATATATATAAAGAAAAGCCTTATATAATATTAGGGTAGAAACGATTTTTTAAACAAGAATTTTTTTTTTTTTTAAATAGAGTCTTGCTTTGTTGCCCTGGCTAGAGTGAGTGCCGTGACGTCAGCCTAGCTCATAGCAACCTCAAACTCCTGAGCTCAAGCAATCCTCCTGCCTCAGCCTCCCAAGCAGCTAAACTACAGGCATATGCCACCATGCCTGGCTAATTTTTTCTATATATTTTTAGTTGTCCAGCTAATTTCCTTCTATTTTTACTAGAAACAGGGTCTTGCTCTTGCTCAGGCTGGCCTCGAACTCCTGACCTCCTCAGCCTCCGAGAGTGCTAGGATTATAGGCTTGAGCCACTGTGCCTGGCCAAGAAGATCTTTTTAACAGACACATGTAACAAAAAATTTAAATTTCATATAGCTGGGGACTACAGTCAAAGCTAAAATAACAAGTGGACTAGAAGAAATACTTTTGTAATGATAAAAAACATGTCAATGTCCCTATATATAAAGAGAACTTTAAGTTATTAGAAAAATGATCAAGCTGTGAATAAGCAACTCATAGAACGGGACATTGAAAAAGTCAACAAGCATAAAGTATGTTCATCCTCATTAATGGAATGTTTTGTAAGCAACAATGTAATACCATTTTTCATTAGATTGGTTTGAGGTCAAAATAGTGACAACATCCATATTGGTGAAGATGCAAGGAAATAGGCACACAAACATTGCTGGCAGAACTAAAGTGCTGCAAAGTTCCTTGGGTGTGTATTAACATTAAATACAACTATTTTTCAGTGAACAGCCTTTTGAGAAATTATCCTATAAAAATAAAAGTACCCATGCATGAAAATATGAAAATGTAGGTGCACAGATGTTTCTTGATATATCTGGAGTAAAAAAAAAAAAACTGGAAATCTAAATGTTAATCAGGTAAATAGTTGAATAAATTGTGGTACATCCATATAATGGAATATTCTCTCACCACTAAAAAGAATGTTAAGTTTATTTACCTGAAAAGAAGTTGATGAGAAAAACAAACTACAAAGTAAAAGGTGTAATGTCCCATATTGTTTGGGGTATTTTTAGTGTTGTATGTATGAATAAAAATGTGTGGAAAAATACATAAAACTTTTAACATGGGGAAGGGAAGAACAGGATAACATTTTTCCAAACTCCTTTAAACCCCACTCAGCAAAGTAATATCAAAGATAGTTTTGTTCAGTGTGTGCAAAAAGCTTTATTTTTATACCAAATACGACAGTGACTTTGAGAACTGCTCTGTGGAGTAAAAGGTCTTGTGTCAGGAATAGCTTTTTTTTTCTTTAAGACAGGATATTGCTCTGTTGCCCATGCTAGATTGCAGTGGCATGGTCATAGCTCACTATAACCTTGAACTCCTGGGCTCAAGCAATCCTCCAGGCTTAGCCTCCTGACTGTCTGGGACTACAGGCATGCACCACCACAGCTAGCTAGCTATCTATTTATTTAGTGGCAGGGTTTCACTATGTTTCACAGGCTGTTCTGGAACTCCTGGCTTCAAGCAGTCCTCCCACCTCAGCCTCCCAAAGTGCTGGGATTACAAGCATGAGCCACCATATTGGCTAAAATGTTGCCCTCTGGAGAAATTAGAAAAATTTGAACAGATTATTTAAAAGTGCCTATTAGTACTTTAGAAATGTCTGTAAATTTTAGTACGGTTATTTTTAAAGCTGAATCTGTTTTTGAGTTTTCCAAAACTCTTTTCCCTTCCACTAGTTGTCTTCTACATGTATTTAGTCTATAATTTAGGGATCTAATGCTGAGTTAGAGCATCACATTGTTTCACAAGGCTCCTTGGAACAAGAACACTTTCTTAAGTTCTCCTAAGGCAAATATACAGATGGGTGATAGAAACAATTAGTGTGCTCTGGGAGGCCGAGGCAGGAGGATATCTCAAGGTCAGGAGTTCGAGACCAGCTTGAGCATGAGCGAGACCCCATCTCTACTAAAAATAGAAAGAAATTAGCCAGACAACTAAAAATATATAGAAAAAATTAGCCAAGCATGGTGGCATATGCCTATAGTCCCAGCTACTCAGGAGGCTGAGGCAGGAGGATTGCTTGAACTCAGGAGTTTGAAGTTGCTGTGAGCTAGGCTGATGCCATGGCACTCTAGCCCAGGCAAGAGAGTGAGACTCTGTCTCAAAAAAAAAAAAAAAGAATTAATGTGACAACACTTTTCCCTCCACAGTAGAAAAACACTTTACTCATGGGCAATTGATAGTCTATTCAGTGTATAGATGTGAGCTATGTAACAGAACTCAACCAGTACAGTGTATTGACCTTGGACATGTGTTAAGTTTTTGTTTTTTTTTTTAAATCCTTTGGAATCTGTTCATACTTGGCATTTTTTCTGGAATTGTAGCCATATTCACTTGTGCACAATGAAGGAAACTTGTCACAAGAGCAAACAGCCTGCAGAATGGGAGAAAATATCTGCATGCTACACATCCAATAAAGGGCTGATAACTAGAATCTATATAGAACTCAGGAAGATCAGCAAGAAAAAATCAAACAACCCTATCAAAAAGTGGGCAAAGGACATGAACAGAAACTTTTTTCAAAAGAAGATAGACTAATGGCCAAGAAACATGAAAAAATGCTCAACAACTCTAATCATCAGGGAAATGAAAATCAAAACCACAATGAGATATCACTTCTCTCCAGTGAGAATGGCCTTTATCAAAAAGTCCCAAAACAATAAATGTTGGTATGGATGCAGAGAGAGAGGAACACTCATACGCTGCTGGTGGGACTGCAAACTAGTATAACCTCTGTGGAAAGTAATATGGAGATACCTTGAAGAGCTACAAGTAGAATTACCATTTGATCCAGAAATCCCATTACTGAGCATCTACCCAAGGAACAAAATACATTCTGTAAAAAAGATATCTGCGCTAGTATGTTTATAGCAGCACAATTCACAATTGCAAAGATGTGGAATCAACCCAAGTGCCCATCAATACATGAGTAGCTTGATAAAATATGGTATATGTATACCATGGAGTTCTACTCAGCCACAAAAATCAATGGTGATCTAGCACCTCGTATTATCCTGGATAGAGCTGGAACCCATTCTACTAAGTGAAGTATCACAAGAATGGAAAAACAAGCACC
>CAUYPO010138522.1:0-10853 GCA_963574435.1 Cheirogaleus major | reverse complement strand
TGCCGTGGCGTCAGCCTAGCTCACAGCAACCTCAAACTCCTGGGCTCAAGCGATCCTTCTGCCTCAGCCTCCCGAGTAGCTGGGACTACAGGCATGTGCCACCATGCCCGGCTAATTTTTCCTATATATTTTTAGTTGGCCAATTAATTTCTTTCTATATTTAATAGAGATGGGGTCTCGCTCTTGCTCAGGCTGGTCTTGAATTCCTGACCTTGAGCGATCTGTCCGCCTCAGCCTCCCAAAGTGCTAGGATTACAGGCGTGAGCCACCGTGCCAGGCAGCCTTCATGTATTTTAGATGTAGTAGGTTATTAAGTATGAAATGTCCGATTTTCTTAGGTACTAAATTTTGACAGTTGATATCTCTGACATTTCACTTTGACACTTCTTGTTTTATCTTTATTGTGTAGATACATCCTCAGTCTTTCAAATGCATGTTTTTGGCTTGTGATTCTCTTTCAAATCTTTTTAGACCAATTTTTGTGAAACCATGGATAAGTCAAAAATTGGTGTTATTTTTTAATGTGAGTTCTGTCGTGGAACCAATGCAGCACGAACAGGTCAAAATATCAATGAAGTTTTTGGGAAGGATGTGGCTAATGAACACACAGTATGACGATGGTTTGAGAAGTTCTGTTCTGGCAATTTTAATCTTGAAAATGAGCCACATGGGTGACCGGAGACCAAGGGGTATAATGATGAGCTGAAAGCCGTAGTGGAAGCGAATCCATCTCAACCTATGCATGAGTTAAAAGCTAGGTTTGACCTTACTATTCCAACAATATTGGACCATTTGAAACAAATAGGTAAGGTAAAGAAGCTGGATAGATGCATTCTGCATGAATCGAATGAGCATCAGAAGAGAAATCGTTTCAAAGCTTGCCTTTCTTTGCTATCACAACATAAAGGCCAATTATTTCTATACTGTATTGTTATGTGTGATGAAAAATGGATCTTTTTTGAGAGTCACAAGCATTCTGAACAATGGTTGGATAAAGATGAAGTGCTCAAAACAAGTCCAAAACCGAATAGTCATCAAAAAAAGCTACTGATGTCTGTTTGGTGGTCCAGCGCTGGTATTATCCACTACAGCTTCATGAAATCTCGTCAACCGATTACAGTGGATGTCTACTGCAATCAACTGGACAAAATGATGAGGATGCTTGCGATTAAGCAGCTGAGATTGGTCAAGAGAGACAGGTCAATCCTTTTGCATGACAATGCTGGAACACATGTTGCACAAACAATGCTGCTCAAACTACACAAGCTGGACTTGGAAACTCTCTGTCATCCACTGTATTCACCAGACCTTGCACCAACTGACTACCACTTCTTCTGGGCTTTGGACCATTTCTTGCAAGGAAATATATTCAATTCTCAACAAGCTGTGGAAAACACCTTTTGTGATTTCATTGTCACTCATTCTTCAGGCTTCTTTGCTGCTGGCATAAACAAGCTACCATTAAGATGTCAAAACTGTGTCAATAGTTTAGGTGCATACTTTGATTAATTATACTGCTTCTTGTTTGAGATATAATAAGCTATACTTTTGATTCAAAATCAGACATTTCATATTTAATGACTTAATAATCATTTGAGGAATTCATTTATTCCTCTAAACTCCCATAGTGCTTTGTCAGGACTTCTCTTATTGAATATAGCATTTTCTCATGTAGATCATGTTATTCATTTGTTTGTTTATCCCTTTATATATGGAACAAATATTTATTGAGTGCTCACTGTGTGTCAGGCACCGTGCTAGGCCCTGGAGATAAAAGGTTGACTAAAAGCAGATAATATCCTTGCTCCATAGTCTTTACAGTTCAGTCCGTAGACAGATAATAAACAAATGCATAAATAAATGTAAAATTATAATGTGATATGTGTCATAAAGGAGAATACATGATAGCTGAGGTTTTCATCTATTAAGGGAAGTGGTAGGAGATTTCCCTAAGGAAGTGACACATTTTTCTCAAATGTGAAGAATATGAGTCAAACTTGGTAAAAAGAGAGAAGACAGAGGCAGAGCCTCTCTTGTCTGAGAAAGCAAGACAAGTGGATTGGTCTGAAAGGGACATGAGCCTAGAAGTCAGGTGGCAAGGCAGAGAGCAGTGTGAGCTGAGTCTGGAGAGGCAGGTGAACCTTGGAACACAAAAGTGGCCTTGTAGATCACGTTAAGGATTCTGGTATCATCCTAAAAACAGCAGAAACCTCTAAAATCCTATAAATGGAAGTGGTCAAGATATAAGAGTTGTGTAGCCATTGTAATCTGCCTACCATTCTACAAGACCTCTAGTAGTTGAAAATAATTCGTCATTGTCCCTTCCTAGTGCCTAGCACAATGCTTTGCACAGTACAGTGGCATCTGTCTCCCAAGGGTTGGCAGGGTTAATTCAGTTGATATCACTGCCCCATAGGTGCCCCAGGCCTAAGCCATAGTGTGGTTCAAGAGGATGGTCCTCTTAGAATGAGGAGAATCATTACTTAATGAAAGATATTTTCAACTAAATTAAATTCAAAAGTATTTAAGTATACTGTTTGTTCAATACCATTGAATGAATGGCTTTTAACTTAACATCATACTGGAAAACAACAGTCACAATCATTAAGGTCTTCAGTACCCTCCACAAAACTTCTGACCATTGGTAAAGAACTGGCATGTTTTCCTCCTTAAAATTTTATTGCTGTTGTTTGGGTTGGATGACTTCTCAAGGGAAAATGATTATTTCTGCTTTCTGAGGTATCCAAAGGTGTAATGGCAACACTTTTTCCAAATTAACCCCCATATCTGAAACATAAAGTCTGCTATTTCAATTTAATGGATATCAGGAAAAGTTATAAATTTATCTTTGAGTCATAATTCCCAGGGAGCATTCATGCAAGCTATGTTCCTCATGTGACATGCAACTATCAAATAATGAGCACATTCAAGAAGCATATTCAGATGTTTGTTACACATGGTAGAACAGCTGCATCAACAGAGCTTTTTGAGGATTTATTCTTCAAGTTTCTTCTTAAAGCCACTTCATTTCCTTTCTGAAAAGCAGCATTACTTAATCTGCATATAGAAGACAAACTTCAGAAGTTGGAAGAACATTAAATTTTTCATACTAGTCTGAAACCCAGAGAAGTTGTCCACCTTCCAGGGATAAAATATATTATTATCTTGTAGACAGTTTAAGTCATATATGGTGTCTGATTGGAGAAGGAAAATTTATCTCAGCACAGAACTTGTTGACTCTTTTAGATAGTTTGTAAACATTACTTCAAATTATACTCAACAAAACAAGTAACCAAATTAATTGCTAAATCTCATTGTTCCTTCTACTGAATTTTGACATTGGCACATATAGTATTAAATTTGGAGTCACTTTACATATTTATTCTTGGAGTTGCCATGGAAGAATCATAAAAGTGATTCCCACTAGTTGATCAATTAAATGTCATGTATTAAGCTATATATATTTGTCTATTTATTTTACTTTTAATTAATTATTTTTTAAAAACTAAGCCATGTGGTACAGGTATCCATCTATTAATTCATTTATTACTTATTGAGGGTTTGCCAGGCACTGTGAATATAGCAATGAATAAAACAGACACAAGCCCTGCCCTCAGGATGCTTTCATTATCTTTTTGACATGTAACAAAAATGTAATTTAGAGCAGTAAGTCAATTGTCTTTATATGTGCCCCGTGTCACATATAAAGTGGTAGACTTATGCTTCTGAAATCCAGAGTTGCAGATTTTAACCATTCTGTTATGATTTTCTTAAATTCCTATAACTGCAATAAGCATATAGCCAGATACCCTCATGTTAGAAACTAATTTACACTAAGATAGGTATTTTGAGAAGATTCTTTCACTTTCTTAAGTTATTAAAACACAAAGAAGTAAATTATTGCGTCAGTAGTTTAAAATAATGGAAAATGAAATACAATAGTCAAAAGCAGTTAATTATACTTTCCAAGATAGCAGACTTACATTTTATACATTATAAAGGTGTACTGTGTTTTCACTACAAAACAATTTCTTTTAATCTCTTATAAAGTGTATTTCACTTACCCAATCAATATACTGAGTGAATTTTATGTTAAGACAATGAAAACATGAAGTCTGCTATTTCCCTCTACATCGCACTGTATCACATTAACTGCAAACAAATTTTATAGCAATACAAATCAACTTACATTTAACCTCCTAAATAATTATTACATGACAGTTATGAAAAGTAGTATAGATTTTTTTCAAAAATGGGAATTTTTAGGCATTTGCTCAAGATGAATATTTTGCTTCAAAACAAGTTGAGTTGACCAACTTTTGCTACATTTCAAACATTTCTAAATATGTGTAATAATTTTCAAACATTAATTCCAAATTATTATACTCACAAATGCTGTCAAAGTAACAAATAGAAGGGGTTCCATAATGTGTTAGTGTTGAATGGAATACATAAAAAGGACAACAACCCTTAATCTTCATAACATACCCAACCTGTAATTCTGAGTACTCAGAATTTTATTTGACCTGATTATGAAAAGATTATAAAGCCTAAGTTTAAGCACTTAGATTTTTCACTAAGCAAAGTAGAGTAAGACTGGCAATCCACACCAAATTTCTCTACCCTATAGGAAATTCTACAAGTGGTTTCTCTGAATGTGATAACCTATATGCATATGAAAAATGTGACCACTAAAGAAATGATAAATGATAACCTGAGTTCTATAACAAAACATTTATTAAAATTCTTCCTTTTACTCAATTTTAAATTTGCTGTCACTTTAGGGAAAAAATATTTAGTAATGATATAAAGAAATCTGCAAAAAAGGCTTCAAAAATTTAAATTATTCTCTTTTTCATGTATAAAATACAGAAAAAGGAAAACTACAAAAGAAACAAAACAGAAAACTCTCAATGGTGAGATTAGAGCAAAGTTGAGGAAGATGGGTCTTTGTACTGAGAGGATAACACTACAATCAGAATGGAAAGATGGGAATATACAGATTGTTCTCCAAAGGGGTGGCAGTCAAGAATCTGAGACCCTGGCAAACTCAGTGTATGTCTAAAGAAAAATAAATACATTTTTCTAAATGCATACAAAAGGTTTGAAGGTTACATAAACAACAAAAAGAATCCAGTCTAGAGAGAAAGAATTGAAATTTACTAACTCAACTCTAGCTCTATTGCTTAAACATCTCCATTTCTAATTTTTAACATAATAAATTTCCCAGCAGTTTTCCCAAAGAAAATATTATTTTAGATACTGAGAACAGTGACTGTCTGGCGTTTCACTATTCACAGATGAATACGTCCTTCTTAGGCTACGAAGACTTTCTACACCTATCTAGTCGTACCTAACGCTTATTACAGGGAAGAGTAAAATATTCTTCTCAAATTCCACAATTAGTTGACAGCTGATAAACAAGTGGGCAATGTTCAAATACTAATAAAGCTTTCAAAGTAATTCACAAACTGAAAGCGCACACTTAAAAAAATACAAATGACTGCAATTACTGGAAACAAATTTCCATAGAATAAATAAAAATACTCATTTATAACCATCCAATTTTCCTCTTCTTAAATGAACCAGAAAAGTAAGGTGGTTTTCACTAAGGTGAGTATTAAGATCAGTTAGAACAGAATGAACACAGAAACTCTGTAAACTTAACAATTAGTTCCTAAAGACCAGATGTGCTTTCTAACCCATACCCCTATAATAGATCAGATTACTGAATTTAAATAAAATCTTAGACTCTCAACAACCCAACATAGCTTAACTTCTTTTTGAATGACTAGATCCAACATGGCTATACTCTTTTAAAAAAGTAGTAAGAAGAAAGCAAAATATCTCATGATATTTAGAGTAAACATAGTGAAGAAGGAAGCAAAGGGAAACTAAATTTGGCAGTTTGGCTCTTTGGCTTCTTAAAGGAAATGATTTTGACAAGGTAACCCATAAGAGTGAATGTTTCAGTGATCCTTACTTCCTGGACATAATCTCAACAAGCAAAGTTTCTCCAACTCTGCATTAGATGGCCTGAGAATAAAATATTTTATTTATCTCAAGAGAGAAATCTGAGAAAAACCTTTTTTAAAATCATTGATTATAATATAACTAACAGTGGCTGAGAAAATCCCATTGGTCTTGTGGATAGAGCTGGTGAGGCCTAGACCACAGACCACGTTAGCTCTGGCTATGAATGTTAACTTGCATGCATAGAGTTCTTTGAAGTTCCCCATAGCACATCTGCAACAGCATTAATCTCACCCACTCAGGAGAAGAAGATGCCAATGAGGGAAGGGTGCATTGGCATCAAAGACTCACACCGGGTTGTGAGGATTCTGCAGTGATTGTGAACATGAAACATGATGCCACAGCAACAATGAAACATTAAAGAAAGATTTATACACAGCTAAACTTTTAAAGGTTGATTTTAAAGCCAGGTGGACCCAGAGAACTTCATATCATATTGGTATATTTATAGTCTCATTGCTTAACATTGATTCATTACAAAACATCTCAAAATTGTCTCTGATTTATTACTCAGCCAATTACAATCCACTGAAACTCTTCATGTTGATAAAACTAGTAGACACTGATGTACATATCTCTTCTTTTACCTAACTCATTAGCATGCTTGTCACTACTAAATACTCTTACTTCCTTAAAACACCTTCCCCCTTGGCTTCTGAGCTGCTAGCCTCCTTGATGAGACCCTTAAATTTTGAATTCCTCATGATCCAGCCTAGGCCTTCTCCTTTATTTATGTGTTATTTCAGGCACTACCTGTATGGAAACAGCACTCAAAGCTGCCCTCTTGACTCTAGACTACCATATTATTCTTCCTTCCACATCTTCATTTGGATGTTTTGCAGGCACCTAAAATTCAGCATATTTGAAATTAAATTCATTATCTCTCCCTGTTCTTCCTCAATGTTTTTTTAATGATACCACCATGCACTGAAACTCCAAAGCTAGAAAACTAGGAATTATCCCTAACATACCATAAATGACTAGGTACTTGATCCATCCCCCGGAATAGCTCTCAACTCTGATGATGTTGCCACGTCATTCTACTTTGGGCAGAAACTTAGCAAGATGCCTAGCAGTGAGGTGGTAACTCCTACCTCAACACGTTTCCCGAAAGCTGTGTCCTTTTATTGAAAGGTTATTCAAGTTGTTATTCCAGCTAATACAATGTGGTATCTTTTAAGATCAAATGAAAAGTCTTAAGAAGGGTGATGTGAAAGCAAAACTGGGACCCATATGGAGGCCCTAATATGCAAGACCCTTTGTCACGTACCCACACTTCCCCCAATCAAAGTCACCATCCTGTCCTCAAGTCCATTTCCCAAATATTAGAACTTGGCTCTGCCCTTAGGTTGCCATGATCTCTCCCTTGGACCACGAATGTGGGCTACATACACATCTCCTCCTTCCAATCTTCTTCCTATCCAATACATTCCCCATACTAATCCAGAGTCATCTTTTAAAAATGCAAATCAAGTCACATCAAACTTTTCCTCTCACACCCCAAGTCTATGAAAAACATTTTAACAAGCGTACAGGGCCCCCTCCAATCTGGTGCCTGCTAAGTACATTGCTCACTGTGCTCTCTGCTACTCCCTACTCCCTATTGCTCATCTTGCAGTTCCTTGATGTCATTATGCTTTCTCTCATTTCCTAGCCTTAGAAAACCCTACTCTAAGCCTTCTGTGGTTTGGGTGTGGGAGGAGCTTCCCAGACTACCTACAGCATGATCGTCTCTCTTATGCCTCTGTGCAGTCAAAACTTCTGTAGTCCTCATCCACACGTTTGTCATTACGGCACCCACTTTTTAAACGCCCATATTTTCTTCCAGTCGGAAGATCCTTGAAGGTAGGATATGATAACTGTCCTACTCAATGCAAAACTCCTAGCACAGCACAGTGCCAGTCACACGGCAGGGACTTCTGAATAGGGTTAGAGGAATTAATTTGGTTGTTTCTTTATAATTTAGATTAATAGGAGGCATGGATCACAGTTTTAAAGTAGTAACATCAAATATCTGAAACAGAGGTTCCTCTAAAGTGAAACTAAAATTTGGACAATAGAGAAACTGTTGATTGTTGCGTAAGAAGAAAGATGTGGCATCTTCCTCTAACGACTTGAATTTGCATGCTGCTAATGCTGGTATGATAAACAGACTGATTTAAAAATCAAATAACAGACTCTAAGAAGTTATAACAATCCCTGGATTAGTATAGGATGATAACTAAGGGATCTGCTATATTAAGTCATGACAATAAAAGTAAAATCCCTCCATCTTTTCCTGGATTACATGTAAAGCTCAAATCAGAGAACCCTAAATGAATAATAATGAATGTATGCCTCTGTGAATGATTGAAGACTGAATCACATTTTAACTAGACGATATTTATAAGTCACTTTGGATGACATGATTACAATTCAAACCATACACTAATTAGCAGCAAACATCTATTTAATAATGTTTAGTGGGTCTGAAATATGTTTTTATTTGTTTCTGAAAACAATAAGAGGAAGGACACTTTACACAGAACACAAAGATGCTGAGGATTTAAGTCAACAAATAAGTTGGTGCTACACAGAAGCCAAACCAAATATATTTCAAAAATAAATAGCCATATTTTATTTTTCTGAGTCATAATGACTAAATATACTCATATATAAGAGGCAATACAAAAGAATTTAAAATACAGTTTTTGCCACAAAATGATGACATTCTTAATAGCAAACTTACAGTGTTTTCTATGAACTATATTGCTTAGCAACTGTTCATAATTCTTTTAAAATTAGGATATCTCCTCATAAGTTTTATACTGCACTTAAATGTACCTCAATAGAATATCCACCCAAAGCCAAAACATCTCCAACAATTTTATTTTTAGATATAACTCCATTTTGCCCCAGCTCTGCCTGACTAGTGAATATTTCTTTACTTGGGTTGAGTTCCTAGTTGCATTTCTGTTTTTTTAAAAAAATACTGACTACTGTCCTCTTATATTACTTTTCTTTAAAGTTCCTATGCTTTCTAAAGTTCTCGAATAAAAAATAAATTGGGAAAGAAGCCTTAAGAAATTTAAAACATACGAGTTTGAAGATGAACATTTTAAAAAAATAGGACAACTAACTTTTAACATTTTGTTTAATGAGGTAATTTTGATAGTTCTGTTTAAAGAGATTAGAAGTGTTGAGAGGTCAAATTTACCACATCTATGTGGCACTTCATATGTGCCAGGCTCAGTTCTCACTGATTTATAAGCATTAATATGTTTCATTTTCATAACAACCCTGTGAGGTAGGTATTATTTTCATCTTCATTTTACAGATGGGAAACTGAAGCACAGAGGGTTAAGTGACATGCTCAGTCACATAGTCCACAAGGAAGGAGGGCTTGGGTTTGAACTGAGTCAGTCTGGCTTTAGACTATGCTATATGTGGCTGTTTTGTGCCTACACTGTGAAACACGAACAACAGTACTGTTTGGATAGTGCACTAACAAAAATATTCTTGTCAGACCCCAAATAGCCAAAGTAATCTTTAGCACAAAGAACAAAACTGAAGGCATCACACTAGCTAACTATGGAGCAGAGCATGGTGGTTCATACCTGTAACCCCAGCAACTCAGGAGGCTGAAATGGGAGAGTCACTTGAAACCAGGAGTTTGAGATGAGCCTGAGCAACACAGAGTAGACTCCGTCTCTAAAAAGTGAAATAAAAATTAGCCAGGCATGTCAGTGTCTGCCTGTAGCCTCAGTTACTCAGAAGGCTGAGGCAAGAAGATCACTTGAGCCCAGGAGATGGAGGCTGCAGTGAGCTATGATCACACTGCTGCTCTCCAGTCTGAGTGACAGAGTGTTAAGAGTGTTATCCTATAGCTAAACACACACACGCACACACACACACACACACACAAACACACGTGTATATATACTGCAAAGCTACAAAGCTATAGTAATCAAAACAGCATGGTACTGGCATAAAAACAGAAACATAAACCAATGGAACAGAATACAGCCCAGAAGTAAATCTAGGTATTTATTTACAGCCAACTGATTTCCAAGAAAGCACAATGGGGAAGGGGTAGTCTCATCAATATATGGCACTAGAAATATTGGATATTCGTATGAAGAATGAAATTAGACCCTTATCATATACCATACACAAAAATCAACTGAAAATGAATTAAATGCTTAAAACATAAGACCCAAAACTGTAAAACTACTAGAAGAAAACATAGAGGAAAAGCTCCATGATATTAGTCTAGGCTCTGGGGAATGATTTTTTTGGAAGTGACCCCAAAGGCAAAGGAAACAAAAGTAAAAACAGACAAGTGAGATTATATCAAACTGAAAAGCTTCCACAGCAAAAGAAAGAATCAACAAATGAAGAGATAACCTATGGAATGGGAGAAAATATTTTCAAACCATACATCTGACTAAGTGGTTAATACCCAACACATATGAGAAAGTCAAACAACTAAATAGCAAGAAGACAAATAATCCAATTAAAAAACGGGCAAAGAGGTCAAGTGCAGAGGCTCATGCCTATAATCCCAGTGCTTAGGGAAGCTGAGGTGGGAGACTGCTTGAGCCCAGGAGTTCAAGGCTGCAGTGAGCTATAATTGTGCCACTGCACTTCAGCCTGGGTAACAGAGAGAGACTGTCTCTTAAAAAAGAATTTGATATTTATCAAAAGAAGACATACAAATGGCCAACGAGTATATGAAAAAGTGCTCAACATCACTAATCATCAGAGAAATGCAAATTAAAACCACCATGAGATATCACCTCACACCTGGTAGAATGGCAATTATCAAAAACTACAATCCC
>CAUYPO010138514.1:0-19021 GCA_963574435.1 Cheirogaleus major | reverse complement strand
GTGTTGTTCCATTCTAAGGAAAACGATGAAATGGACAAAAAAAGTAGTGCTGTACCTTATAAACTATGGACTTTTCAATTCATTTAGAGTGTATAATGTCCTTAATCCACAAGCAAAAATGAAGTATAAACAGTTTCTGCTATCGGTGGCGAGAGACTGGATAACGGATGACAATAATGAAGGCTCTCTGGAACCAGAGACAAATCTGTCCAGCCCTTTCCCTGGGGGTGCGAGGAGAGCACCTCGTAAAGATCCACTCAAAAAAAGGTTGTCAGGTGATATGAAGCAGCATGAACCTACGTGTATTCCAGCGAGTGGAAAGAAAAAATTTCCTACGAGAGCCTGCAGAGTTTGTGCCGCCCATGGAAAAAGGAGCGAATCTAGATACTCATGTAAATTTTGTTTGGTCCCTCTTCATAGAGGAAAATGTTTTATGCAGTACCATATGTTAAAAAGTACTAGGAACTTTAACTGTTGAATTAGTTGTTTAATTGTTTTTGTAAATAAAAATGTTATAATTATTGAAAAACAACACCTAAAGTGCATTATGATCTGTAGTTATGATGATTTAAATAACATGCAGTTTGCCCAAAAACATGCGGTCCCTGGTGTATGTCTTAGAGATTTCTATGCAGTACGCAATGTGTTAAAAAAATGTCCAGGCTAGGGATTTCCAAGTGGTTTCCACAGTGGGTCATGTCATCAGACAACACTTTTCATGGTTTTATGGATGATAACATGAGGTATAGTCATTATTTTAAAATATGGGGTTTTTTTGAAAGAGAAAAATGGATTTGTTTTCATTTGATCACTTGCACACTGGTGACAGGTCAAGTTCTAGGCACTGAATGACAAGACTGGCACCAACAGCCTGGAGGATTCTGGGCACTTGGAGGGGTGCTTAGACAGGACACACCTCCATTCTCCCCCAGGTTTGCCAGCCTGGTAGTGGCTTTCAACCTTAATGGCAGCAATTTAATAAAAGAAATTGTCCCCCCACAGAACCCGATGGCTCCACATGTTGCTCTCAGGTTGGCTGCACAGCCAGAAATTTCAGGTCCTGCCCAACTGGCCTCTGACCCAGGCCAGCTCCTTCCTACCCACCTTCTCTTCTTTCTACTTTTAGGAATGGTCCTTTTCCTTACCCTGGACTTTTGGTTGAGACCAACATCTCTCTTCCACCTGATACTCTGACATCCAGAGGAAGCTTCTCCAGCCTTCTCCCCAGCACCCTATTCCAGGAAACAACACACTGCCTGTTCTTAGGGGTTCATTTGAAGAGGGGTAAAGTGATATTTACTATGTTGTATGTCCCCTAAGTCAGCGGTCCCCAACCTCTTTGGCACCAGGGACCGTTTTCATGGAAGACAATTTTTCCACAGACCAGGGGATGGGGGGAAGGGATGGTTTTAGGATGATTCAAGCGCATTACATTTGTTATGCACTTTATTTCTATTATTACACTGTAATACATAACGAAATAATTACGCAACTCACCATAGGTCGGGGACCCTGGCCTAAGTGATATACACTAACATTGAGCATTTTTCACACAGCACATTTTTCCACTTGGACCCTATGGGGCAAGTTCAGACTCTTTTCATCACAGGCTATGAGAAGTTAAAAAAAAAACAAGGCCGGGCGTGGTGGCTCACGCCTGTAATCCTAGCACTCTGGGAGGCCAAGGCGGGAGGATGGCTCAAGGTCAGGAGTTCGAAACCAGCCAGAGCAAGAGCGAGACCCCGTCTCTACTAAAAATAGAAAGAAATTAGCTGGACAACATAAAAATATGTAGAAAAAATTAGCTGGGCATGGTGGCACGTGCCTGTAGCCCCAGCTATTCGGGAGGCTGAGGCAGGAGGATCACTTGAGCCCAGGAGTTTGAGGTTGCTGTGAGCTAGGCTAATGCCATGGCACTCTAGCCCAGGCAACAGAGTGAGACTCTGTCTCAAAACAAAACGAAAAACAAAACAAAACAAAACATAGGTAGGAACATGATCAAACTTAAAAGATAAATAATAAACTAGAAAAAAGTATACTTTGAACATATCTGATTTTCAAAGATATCATTGATCTATCAAAACAAGCAAAAATGAAAATCCCGAAAGGAAAAAAGGATATCCACATAGCCAATTAACATGTGGAAAAGTATCTGTTAACAATGAAAAGCAAATTAAAATTTCAGATTCCCCCACCCCAATTATTAATTGGGAAAAAATTATCAAAATGATACAGCCCATTGTTGGTGCAAAAGCTGAAGACGGCCGCTGGTGGGAATGTGAAGTGCAGTTGACCATGACAACTCGGGTTTCCATGCACGGTCCACTCATAGGCAGACCGCCTCTGCCACCAGAAACAGCAAGACTAGCCCTTCCTCTTCCTCTTCCTCCTGCTCACTCAGTGTGAAGACGATGAGGATGAAGGCCTTTATGATGATCCACTTCCATTTAATGAATAGTAAATATATTTTCTCTTCCTTATGATTTTATTAATAACATTTTCTTTAGCTTACTTTATTGTAAGAATACAGTATACAATACATATAACATACAAGATATGTATTAACTGATTGTTTATGTTATTGATAAGGCTTCTGGTCAACAGTGGGCCATTAACAAATTTTGGGAGATTCAGAAGTTATATGAGGATTTCAACTATGCAAGGGGTTGATGCCACTAACCCTCAAGTTGATCAAGGGCCAACTGTAGTACAGTAAACCTTTTCTGGACCTTGTTTGAAAATATTGATCAAAAGCCTTTAAAATGTTCATATCTTTGACATAGCAATGCCAATGCTATAGCTTTTTATTAGGGAAATAATCAGAGCTATGTAGAAAAAGGAACAAATTCATTGCATTTTAATACAATGAGTGGGAGAATCTTTTTTTATTTTTTTTGACACAGGGTCTTACTCTGTTGGCCAGGCTATTAGAGTGCAGTGGCATCATCATAGCTCACTGCAACCTCAAGCTCCTGAGCTCAAGTGATCCTCCTGCCTTAGCCTCCCGAATAGCTGGGACTACAGGTGTGCACCACCACGTCTGGCCAATTTTTCTATTTTTTGTAGAGACAGGGTTTTGCTCGTGCTCAGGCTGGTCTCAAACTCCTGGCCTCAAGTGATCATCCTGCTTTAGCCTCCTAAAGTTCTGGGATTACAGGTGTGAGCCACCCTGCCTAGCTAAGAATCTTCTTTTTTTTTTCAATTAGCTTTCTTCTTGGAATGAAAGGAAGTATTCAAAGTGATATATATTAGCATTTACTGAGTACTTTCCATATCCAGATGTTTTTCTAATAGCTTTACACATATTAACTCATTTGTGGAGGCACTTACAGAACAGCTGGGGACCAAGAAGGTGGCTATGTGGCACAATGACAGGCCTACACTGGTCTGGTCTCTGGGTTGCAAGTAACAGGAAACAACTCAAATTTAAAAAATGGAAAATTGGCCTGGCATGGTGGCTCACGTCTGTAATCCCAGCACTCTGGGAGGCTGAAGTGGGCGGATCGCTCAAGGTCAGGAGTTCGAAACCAGACTGATCAAAAGTGAGACCCTATCTCTATTAAAAGAAATACAAAGAAATTAGTTGGCCAACTAAAAATATATAGAAAATAATTAGCCGGGCATGGTGGCACATGCCTGTAGTCCCAGCTACTCGGGAGGCTGAGGCAGGATTGCTTGAGTTCAGGAGTTTGAGGTTGCTGTGAGCTAGGCTGACGCCATGGCACTCTAGCTGGGGCAACAGAGTGAGACTCTGTCTTTAAAAAAAAAAAAAAAAAAAGGAAAATTAAAAGATCTGTGAGGTCTTAACAATAGATAATAACAACAGTTGAGATTTATTGAGAACTTTCTATAGGCCAGGCACTGTTCTAAGCACTTTACATGTATTAATACTTGTAATCTTTACCCAATACTGTGAGGTAAGTATTATTCTTAACCTCATTTTGCAAGTGAGGAAACGAAGGCAAAGAGAGGATAAGAAGCTTGCCCAAAGTTAAAACAGCCAGTGATGACAGCCAGCCAGGCAGCTGGCTCCAGAGCCCGGGTTAGTTGGGGTCTGGCAGCATCCAGGAGTTGGAACAATGCTACCAAAACCTCTTAGCTTGCCTCTGGGAGCTTTCTTCCTAGGTGGGCTCCCCTGTGTGTTTCCAGAATGGCAGCCCCAAACCCACATTGACCTCACAGCTCACCATTCCAAAGCAACAGAGAAGATCTTCCCAATGGCCCCAGCTTACGCCCCAAGAACTGAGAGGTCTGGTTTAGGTAAATGTGCCCTCCCCCAGGACAGAGTTAGCATCCTGAGAGCTGAGGAGGACCACTCCGGAAAGGAGGAAAAGTGGTTTCCCAGAGGAAGGGATGCTAGGCAGACACATGTATGTCTGAATGAAGATCAATTAGCTGTGATTAAGGACTGAAGAATGGGTAACAGAGTTCCTGCTATGTGCATGGTGTTTGCAAGGCACCGGGGAGCCACTAAGACATGGTTGTTTACCCCCAATCAACTGAGGAAAGCACAAAAGAAAGGCAAAAGAAAAATTGCAATAAAGCCTGATAATTCTTGGAAGAGAGACATGAATGAGCATGTGCCAGATCTTGAAGGCGGAAGCTAAGGAGTAGTGAATAGTTAACTACCACCGTCTGAATGCATACTGTATATGCCAGGCACTAAGCTAAGCATCTGTATACATCTATCTTCACTCTGGGATCTGCTTTTTCACAGATGAGGAAACTGATACTTAGAACAATGAAGTAACTTTCCCAAGGACCCACAGTGATGGAGCCAGGATTCAATAGTCTATATAAACACCTTGCTGCTAAGAGGAGGGCAACAAAGGTCACAGTCACATTCATTTTTTCCCTATAAGTAATCCACATTGAAACCAAAAATTTCTTCATTGGTAGCAATCTGATATCATATATCTATAATTAAGACACCATGGTGCACACTGAAGAACTTATTTAATGGACCCCAGCAACGAAGATGTGGTCATTAAAGACTGGAATTTTTCCAACATGCTTTTAAATATCAACAGCCTGGTGTACAAGTAGTGCCATTTAAAATATCAGAGAAAAAAAAATGCTGGAAGGATTTCAGATCCAAACAAATACAAAGGCCCTGAAACCACCAAAGGGGAAACCTGAACATACCACACATGGAAACCCTGGAATTGCTGCAATGCTCTTGGGAATATTCAGTTACAAGGGAGACCCTGCACTGACCCATTTTTGAGGACACAATCAACAGAAGACTGTATTTGATGGGACAAATTCACTTCTTGTTACTAAGGCTTCTAACTTGGTATGAGAGAGAAGGAGGGAGGGCAAAGACCCCAGTTGGCTTTGAAGAAATGAATCCCAGTTCTTTGGGAATCTAAAAAAAAAAAAACAGGAAAAGGGAGACATTGTTTAGAAAAGCTATATGATCCACCCAGCTGTTAAATTCTTTGCTCCAAAGAGTGTAGAAAGGCTGAAGAAATGGCAGAAATAAATCAGTAGAAACTTGACACTCTTCTTGAATACCTTTTTACATTCCTTTTACAAATACCCATGACATATAAAAGATTTTAAAGAGTGCCCACTAATTCAAATTTTACTTCCTGTGTGGTTTTCTGGGCTATGCTGCCCTCTATTCAACCCACCAGAAACCATTCTCCCTGTTTCCCCAGACACCCCAACAGAATAAACTGTCCTTTATCCGGTACTCCCATAGCCCCACGTACAGTATTTCTATTATGGTACCATGTTGAAGCTGCTCTCTCCACTAGATTCTTACCTAGCTCTGTCCTCATCATTTTACTGCATGTAGCAGCTCAGAAAATGTTTCTTGGCTGAATTAATGAAACACATACACCTATAAAAACTGCACTGTCTTGTATTATGTCTCTGTGGTCATTTTGGGACTAGGATGCCTCAAGTGCAACGCCACTGCCTAGCATGATGCCTAACAGCTCCTGGTAAATAGTAAGTGCTCAGTAAACGTTTGAGTGGGTAAGCACAGCATTTCTCAGCACATGAGTAGGCAGAGAAGAGGTGGGAAGGTAATAAACACGATTATTGATGGAAAAAAAGCTGTGAACTAGCGACAGACGGTTTATGGGCGTGAGCGGTGGGCAACGGCAGTTTGCGAGGAAAGTAATTTAGTTCCCATGGTCCAGGCTGGGGCAGTTTTCCACAAGTGGAGAGAAGAGGGCTCACATGAACCACATGAGGGTGTCGTCACTTAACCCCACAACCAATCTCGAGACAGGTATAATCCCGGCTGCGCAAAAGAGGAAACGCCCGACCGGTTTATTTCACGCCCAAGGGTCCCCAAGCGGTCAGTGACAGGCCCCGGTGTCCTGTCCAGGGGTCCTTTTCTCCTCCTGGGGCTGCCTTCAACACTTCTGAGTCTGGCTGCGCGACTCTTGAAAAGCGGGAGTAGGAACGGAGCTGGAGGCTGAGAGTCGAGGGCTGGATGCAGAGTATTTCTTATGCTTTGGCACCGGGAGCCTGGGAAGGCTCTGGAAGCGGAGCAGCTCAGGGCCGCGCATCCCTGTCCCGTACGCATGCGGCGGCGGCAGTAATCCTGGTCCTGCAGGGCTTCCGTAGCTCGGAATAAACGGGAAGCTGTAGACCGGGAAAGCTCAGTATTTTAAAATTCAAACCATGCTTGCGGATTCGAGTGCGGAATCCACAGCGCCAACTCCACCCTAGCTTCCCGCCTACAAAAACCACGAAGGCAATCGTAGTCTCCACCCCCGACGCCTGGAGACCCCGTCCCCGGAGCCGACGCCGGAAGTGCTGTGTTGGTCGTCACTTCCGTCGCGTTTCGGGGCGGTGCCGAGATGGACGCTTCGCGGGCCCGGGAGCAGCTCCGGAGGCGATTCCTGCTCCCGCCGGACGCCGAGTGCCCCCTGGATAGCGAGGGCGACGCCGGGCCGGGTGAGGCGCTCTCCCCGGTGCACTCCGAGCCGCGCCGTGCGCCCCGGAGGCGAGGCGCCCGGAAACGGCTGGCCTCACGGGCCTCCCGCAGCCCCAGCCCAGTCAGGAGGAACCGAGTTTTCGTTTTTCAAATCTTACCAAGTAGTTTTGCAAGTCGGATATTGAATGTCATGAAAGATCCTTAGAGATAGCGTAGTTCTGCGCATCTTCATCTCAGCTGCGCTTCAGGATTCCTTGGATAGCTGGTTTAACACCTATTTGGAAATATCCATTATAATTAAATGTATCTACCGGTTCTAAGGTTTAAGAATTTGGCCTGGCGCGGTAGCTTGTGCCTGTAATCCTAGCACTCTGGGAGGCTGAGGCAGGAGGATCGCTTGAGGCCAGGAGTTGGAGACCAGCCTGAGCAAGAGCAAGACCTCCTCTCTACCAAAAAAAAGAAAGAAAAGGTAGCTGGGTGTGTTGGTGCACACCTGTAGTCCCAGCTACTCTGGAGGCCGAGGCTGGAGGATCGCTTCAACCCAGGAGTTCCAGGTTGCAGTGAGCTATGATGAGGCCACTGTACTCCAGCCTGGGTGACAGAGCAAGACCCTGTCTCAAAAAAAATAAATAAATAAAAATCTGGAAAACCCGTAATTTTACCACAGTACACAAAGACGTGTGCATAGTGTTTCACCTCAGGATTGCCTGTAATAGCGAATAACTGGAAATATCTAATTGCCCGTCAGCAGAAAACTAGCTAAATAAGCTTGGCTATATCTATACATGACAAGCCGGACAGACTTTTGTGTACCAGCGAGGATGATTGCCAAAGGGAAGCTCAGGACAACGTATGGTATGCCAGCATTTGAGTACAAAGCATAACCTGTGTGGTGTGTGTTCACCTGTGGATGCTTACAATATGGAAGAATTCCGTAGATATTGAAAGTTGTGGTTGCTTCTGGACATTGAAACTGGGGTTAAGGATGGGAGGGAGATAGTTTAGATCTTTTTATTCTGTATGTTGTAAACAAAATAAACACAACATTATGCCCTGGCATGGTGATTTACAAATTTTGAGGATATTTCTCAGAATCTGCATTATGAACAAGCTCCCCAGGGTTTCTGGTGGTTATCTAAAGGCCCAGAACCCTGGATGTAGACCAGTGGTTCTCACATGAACTTAGCATGTCAGAATCACCTGGGGAACTTGTTAGAAATCACCCATCTGACCCAACCCCTATCCACCTACTCTTTCAGATTGGGTCCCAGATGGGAGAAATGACTTGTCTATCACCTGTCAAGACAGTGCTGGGCTGGGAGTAGAGCTCTAGAGTGCCCTTTCCACTTTCGAACTGCCTCAAAAGGTTATGTTTGTTTAAAATAACTAAACTATTTAGTTATGAAAAGTGTTCTTGAAAGAGCACAAGTCCATTTCATGCTCTAATGTTTGCCTTTGGCATTTTTATTAAATTAGCAGGGCTAATTACTTTCCTAGAAGAAATGTGAAACATAAAATTCCTACACTTCCAGGTGGCAGCTTTATTTCTGAAAGACTAAGAAAATGTAAATTTGATTTCACAATTCATTTAGAGGCAATAAGTTGACTATATTGAACATTTTATAGTGGGCTACTATTGTTTCTGTAAATATAAACCTATCTTGATGGTTTTACAGAAGGATTTGGTGCTATAAAGGGAGAGACTCACTCTAGGAAGTGATTTTATTTGGCTTAAAACAAGTGTAAGTTTTCCTCAAAATTATGGTAACTTAATAAGTTGAAATCTCACTTCTTTGCAGAAACCTCTACAGCTGTTGAGAAAAAGCAGAAAGCTCTTCCAAGACTTAATATCCATTGTGGATTCTGGATTTTGGCATCCATTGCTGTGACCTATTATGTTGATTTCTTTAAAATCCTTAAAGAAAACTTTCACACTAGTAGGTAAGAAAACTTTATTGCTTTATAAATTAAACCCTTATTTTTCATTTTATATTTTGTCAGCTGAATTTTTCAAACGCTTAGTAAGCACCTACTCTCTGCCAACACCTCCCATGTTGGAGGTGCTGGTGATTCACAGATGAATGAAAGACATTGGTCAAAGGGTACAAATTTTCAGTTACAAGATGAATAGGGATGGACGTGGTGTCTCACACCTGTAATCCCAGCACTTTGGTTACAAAGGTGGGAGGGTCGCTTGATGACAGTTTGAGACCAGCCTGGGCAATATTAATGAGACCTTGTGTCTACAAAATTTGTTTAAAAATTAGCTGGGCATCGTGGTGCACACCTGTAGTTCCAGCTATTTGAGAGGCTGAAGCAGGAGGATTGCTTAAGCCCAGAACTTTGAGGCTGCAGTGACCTGTGATCATGCCACTGCACTCTAGCCTGGGTGACAGAGTGAGACCCTGGCTCTTTAAAAAAAAAAAAAAGATGAATAAGTTTTGGTGAATCTAATGTACAGCGTGGTGACTGTAGCTAACAGTGCTGTATTGTATACTTGAAATTTGCCAGGAGAGTAGATATTAAGTGTCATTGCTGTACACACACAAACTCAAACAAAACCAGTGGTGTCTGTGTGAGCTGATGGGTGTGTTAATGGACTGTGGTAGTCGTTTCATACTGTACACTTATATGAAGTCATCTCATTGTACACCTTGAATATATACAATTCTAACTTGCCAATTATACCTCTGATGGGTGTGTTAATGGACTGTGGTAGTCGTTTCATACTGTATACTTATATGAAGGCATCTCATTGTACACCTTGAATACATACAATTCTAACTTGCCAATTATACCTCAGTCAAGTCAGAAAAAACGACAGGAGTGTGTATGCTCTGGGAATGCACAGCAGAGTGAATGAGAACTGAAAATTTCACTATGCCTTTTCAGCACAGATGTGTTGTAGGATGAGGCAGATAGTGAATTTAAGAAGGACCTGATCTATTTAGAACACGATGGAGGGAGAAAGACTGACTGAGATCTTTACGAAGATGAAGTGCAGAGGTACTGGGGAGGGAGTGGGAATAGTGGCCGGTGGCCCGTGAGAATCGGGCCCCAGGGTTTGTTTCAGAGAGTAGTTACAGCACGCATGTGACTACAGGGTGTGACTGAATTAGCTGAGGTAAAGGTTCCAGAGGGAGGAGTCAGAGCTTTGTGGCCAGGCCGATGTAAAATAGTTCCTCATTCACAAGGACAGAGATGTCTTCAGTATAATCTCTGGAGTTGACGTGGAGAAGGTTGTGAGTCATATCCCTGTGTCCTCACTGCACATTGGACAGTCATGTGGAGACCCCCGCATAATTGACAAGAAGGAGGGATGTTGGTGAGCGTCAGAGCTGGTGTGGAGTGTACTGGTTTGCTTGAGGTCAAGAGTAGTAATTTGGAAGTGCCAGAGGGGCTAGCAAGATGTAGACGGGACTGTGGTCCTGTGGTATCATGGCAAGACACAGTTTCTCCTCGAGGCCTTTGGGAGGAGCACTGACTCCTGGAGCGGGATACTGAGGAGCTGGAGTGAGCGAGCAGTCAGGGCAAAGTAGGCAGAGGGTGTTTATTTAAAATGTTGAGGGTAGAAAGCTTGTCCTTTCTGATTTCTGTGAGTAGGGACTATCCCTAAACACTCCCATCTTCTGCCCTTTCATCTCATTCACTCCTTCCCTGGGAGGTGGTGTGGTTTATCTGAGTGTGAGATAAGGAACTGGACATATGTAGCTCAGCACCTTCTTCCTTTGGGAGTGAGCTGCCCAAAGCAAGCACAGATTCTGGACTGCTTTGCTGTGCTATCATTTTATGGGGGCAGCTCCAACAGGAGAAGGTCTC
The DNA here is from genome assembly GCA_963574435.1 of Cheirogaleus major. NCBI lineage: Eukaryota > Metazoa > Chordata > Mammalia > Primates > Cheirogaleidae > Cheirogaleus > Cheirogaleus major. The sequence continues at coordinate 8,304 of CAUYPO010138514.1, read as the reverse complement.
TAGGTCTTCACTGTGACCTGAAACCCAGTGGCTAAGTCTGTCTGTTTCTGGGTGTTAGGAAGTGTTAGGAACCACTTTGTCACCACTTCCCACAGCTGTGTCAGTAATAAAGCTGACATTTGCTCTTCATCAGTGTGACTCCATTTCTCTCAGTCGGGCTGGGAAGAGAGGGGATGCGTCCTTCAAACAGCACCGCCATCAGCTTTTCCCTCATTCATCAAGTATTTTGTGAGAGCCTGAGATATGTTTGGCTGTGGGTGCCAGTGATAAGTAGGTACATTTCCAGCCTTCCAACAGCTCCTTCTAGGCCACAGCAGACAAGTCGCCAGGCCTCATGGTGGGTGCTCTGTAAGCAAAGGTGCAGAATGTTACAGGAGAACCTAGGAGGGGTACCTAGTCCAGTTCAACCTCAGGAGTGGAGACCTTTTTGAGGTTTAAGAAGATATAGGAGAACTTTTCTGTTTGTGTCCTATATTAGGTATTCTCAGTAGTTTAAAGAAATGGCAGGGTAAGAAATGATCACATGTATAAGATGTTTGGGGCGTCTGTGGTAGGAAGTGGAGTGCCCAGGACCACACAGCTGTCATGTGGCAGAGACAAAGTGCAGGAGTACTGGGGAAGGAGGGGGAATATTGGGCCCCAGGGAGAAGGGGTACAGAGGGAAATGCAATTACAGTCACAGGTGCTGGGATCAGGGCTGTGGGGGATGGGAAGGAAGTAGAATCATAGGCCTATCCTCGAAAAAGTATTGTCTTAGAGGAAAAAAACATAATTGCATACTCAAAGCCAATTTGTATTTTTGGTGAGAGACTCATTAAGTAGGGGGTAGTTTGTAGCTGTGGAACGAGAGGGGTGCACAGAAGGAAATGCAGGCTTTCTGCTTTTTGAAAACAGCTCATTCCTCTGATACCTGAGTAATTTCTTTTTTTCCTGCTTTAGCCTCTGTTCAGAAGCTTGAGGCATTAGGGTTCTTTAAATCTATGCAAGGCTAGAGGAGGATGCCTCATGCACACTGAGTCAGGTCATGGTTAGAATTGGAGAGGAACAAAAAGGCACTGTCCTTTAGGGGAGGGTAGGTAAGATTCTGAAAATGGGAGGGTTTCATGTGGATATCTTTCATGAGAGAGAATTTGAATTAACTATCTTCCAAATTGATTTTCAGTATTCCAAGAAATTCTACTTAACTTGGAGGAGTTAATGGTACCTGATGAGAATGTTCTTTATTACTCTCACACTCAGAATCAACCAGAAAGCTGCTATCTTTCCTGTATTTTTAAAGAAAATGCTTAGCTGTAACCAGGGTTCCTTCTTTGTTTTTTCTGGACAGAATCTCACTTTGTTGCCTGGACTGGAGTGCAGTGATATCAGCCTAGCTCACAGCAACCTCAAACACCTAGGCTCAAGTGATCTTCCTGCCTCAGCCTTCCGAGTAGCTGGGACTACAGGTGCGAGTCACCATGCCCGGCTAATTTTTCAATTTTTAGTAGAGACGGGGTCTTGCTTTTGCTCAGGCTGGTCTTGAACCCCTGAGCTCAAGCCATCCTTCCACCTCGGCCTCCTAGAGTGCTAGGATTACAGGCGTGAGCCACTGCGCCCGGCCCAGGGTTCTTTCTTGGTTGGCCGGTTTATGAAAGTATTCTTCAAAGTCTTACTCTTTAATCCTTTGATGAGCCATGTGTCGTCTTTTCTCGCCCCCATCTCCCATAGATAGAGGCTTTCTGCAAGCTATTACTGTAATTACATTTCCCTCTGTACGCCTTTTTCAGTTGATATTCTTCTTAGACGTTGATATTTAAGCTGTTAATGAAATGTTTAAGATACCTGCTGATTTGCTAAGGGTTATGTAAGTAACCCCTATGTTATTTTTGTCTCCACAGTTGGTTTCTCTTTGGAGGTGCCTTGTTGCTTGTCAGTTTACTGATTGCATTTTACTGCATAGTGTATCTGGAATGGTATCGTGGGATTGGGGAATATGATGTCAAGTATCCAATGTTGATACCCATTACAACTGCTACGTTTATTGCAGCAGGAATTTGGTAAGTTAACTTTGAAGACTAATAGGAATGAAAAACACATTCTTTTTTTTTGACCAGATAATGATGTACATGGTCCAAAGTCTGAAAGAGAAAAAAGGTGTAACAGGAAAAAGAGTCTCATAGTCATTCCTGTTCTCTGGTTCCCTTTTTATTATCATCTCTTTATTTATGTACCTAGTTATTTAAAACACAAATGGTGACATTCTATACATATTGTGCATTTTGCTTTTTAAATCTTTTCACTGTGATGTACCATACATACAGAAAAGTAGAAGAAAACTAAAGTGTACAGCTGAATGAATTCTCACAAAATGAGCATTGATGTACACTGCTACCTAGTCAAGAAAGACAACTAAGCCAGTACCTGGTCACCCCTTTGTACCCCTTCCATCACTACACCTTTTTTCCTGCCACAAGGAGATACTATTTTGACCTTTATGATAATTACTTGCTTTTGCATCCCTTAAATACACTATTTTTTTTAACTTTATAGAAATGGATTCATATAGTATGTATTCTTTTGCATTTGGTTGCTATGTTCAACATGATGTATGATTCATCTATTGTTGCCCATAACAGTTATTTGTTTTCATTGCTATATAGCATTCCATTGTATAACTGAATCCCAATTTATCTGTTCCACGGTTGATTGTGTTTGGGTTGTTTCCAATTTGGGTTATTAATATGAAGCATGCTATTAAGAACATTCTTGTACATGTCTCTTGGAGGACGTGTACTCGTTTTTGTTGGATATATGTATATATATGTGTGAGTATGTGTATCTATATATATGTATATGTATACAGACATAGACACACACACACAGTGAAATTGTTGGGTCATAGGGTGTATCTCCAACTTCAGTAAATGGTGCCAAACTGATCTCCAAAGTGGTTGTTCATCTTTTTTTTTCCCTTTAGTTTAGAATTCTTCCAAAACAGTACATAGAGATGTGTTTCATTATTTTAAACAGTTACATAATTTTCATAAGATGGACATATGATGACTTATTTAGCAAGTTCTCTATTGTTGGAATTAGTTATTTTTATACTCAAACAATGCCACAATGAATATCTTTCTGCATTATTTAATAGGTACACAATGAAAAAAATCATTTTTTTCTATTTATAAAAGTAATACTGCTCACTAAAGAAAAATCTATAAATTACAGAAAAATACAAAGGAAACATGTTCGATGATCCTGTCAATCAGAAAAAATTACTCTTCACATATTGTGTATAACTTTTCAGTTTTTTCTTTATTTAAGTTAGTTGAATTTTGACTTTGGAAATATCACACACCTGTATACATATTCAGTTTAAATGTATACTTTCTGTGACTTATTTTCTGTAGTTGAAGTTCAGGGATATTTGACATTGTGATGTGGTTTTTGTTAATCCTTCAGTGAAGTGGGTATATAGATGTGTTATTTTACTTTTCCCCATAAGGCTAAGATCACTCCAGAAATGTTAATTTTTTAGACCAGTAGGATTATAGTTATTTAAAATTCATACCTGTCAAAATATTATATATTAAAACCAATAACTATCTGAGAAAATTAATTGACTGTAGTCTGTGTGCTTAGGGGCAGGGTGAAAAAGACAGAGACAGTGTCTCCCTCCTTGTCACTTACACTAGAACTTGTAGGAAACTAAGAGCAGTTGACAGATAAGGAAACTGAGGCTGAGAGAAGTAAAAGTTAGCATACTAAATTATCCCTATTCTGTGCTTACAACTTCAGTCATTTAAAATCATTTGCACTTAGAAAGTGTTTTATTTATTTATTTTTTTCTAGAGCTCTTTTTTTTTATTTTTTTATTTTAGCATATTATAGGGGTACAAATGTTATGGTTATGTATATTCCCCATGCCCCCCTCCCCCCACCTCCCCCCTCGAGGCAGAGCCTCAAGCATGACCATCCCCCATACGTTGCACATCTCACTCATTATGTTTGTATATACCCATCCCCTCCTCCCCCCTCCAACCGGCCCAACACCCCACAAAATTATTATTATTTATGGTAGTTATGTTCATAGTGAATACTGAGCCATTGCTCCTAGAGGAAATACAGGATTAGGTTAGATTCCTGAGAGACTCTTAGTAAAATCATTTTCATCATCCAATCAATGCATAACCTTATTTTATGTATGTTTCTGTTTAAAGACCTCTTGGCAGCTTATTTGTATTGTTGAATTAATATTGAACTCACAGCCAACAGCACATTGGGTTGTAGCACTATACCTGAACAAAGCTTATCTAACACCATAAGGAACATCAATCACAGCCTTATTATGCTTAGGAATACTAGGCAAAACTTCAGCATATGCTTAGAGGCCATTTTATATGGCAACATTTTAAAAGCAGAAAAACTGTAAAAAACATGGCATTAAATATACTGTGAAAGGGACACTTATTTACAGTATGAGAGCTGAAACAAGAAGGCAGAGTGTCACCTTGCCAGACCTCAGCTGGGAATATGCATGACTCAATTTTTTTTTTTTTTTTTTTTTTGTCACCTGTGCATGTGCATGCTCACAAATGACCAGGACAGTTTTGTAAATATTGATTTTAGGGTTACAAATAAACTTTAGCAACTAGGTGAATTCACAAATGCAGAATCTGTGAATAATGAAAATCAACTGTGTAACTTAATTGCAAAATTTTATGTATTCACTTATTATTTCATTCAACCACGTGGATATTTATGGAGCCTCCCATGTGTTGGGAACTGTCTGCGCCCTGGGACTCAGGGGTTATGAAGGAAACATCACCCGTGCTTTCATGAAGCTCAATTAACAAGGATTAGAGGCAGCTTTACTTGAAATCCTGTCCTGTTCCCTTGACAAAGTACATTTTGAACCCATATGGAAATCATTTTGTACTTGGAAGATTGGTGGCTCTAGAATATAAAGACATTTCCTTGATAAATTTGAGAAGAAGTATTGCTTTAAGTTATGCTTTCCTTTATGAGCAGAGCCATCCAATATTCTTCATTACGGTTTAATCTTAGATCAGCATTACCCAAATGTGTCTCTTTTCCACCAGAGATTTTCATCTGTGTTAAATTTAAAACATATAACATAATTCTATGGCTAAATTACTTTCAGAAACCCTTTTTTCCTTTAATGCAGTTTTTCAGGGCCTTTAAAATACTAAAAGCACATCATGAATTTCATAGAAAGTGGTAGAGAATGCAATTTCTAAAATGTATATGACCACAATAATTTTTATGTAGGATGGGGGAAACAGATGTGCAAAACCAGCTCCTTAAGACTTAGACACCCAAGATTTCCCTGGAGCACTCCTTGAGGTAGGCAGGTCTGTGGCTGTTACCCTGTTAATAACCAGGCACCTCTCATATATCCCATTCTGGAACACACTAACTACCACCAAGCTTTCTTTGTCTACTGGTCCAAGCTCCTATTTTGATGTTAAATCTAATTTACATCAGAAGGGCCTTGATTTCTAGAGGGCACTTATGATAGATAATAGGGCTCTTTTCCATCATTTTTGACTTCTGATTATCCCTAATGATAGAACAGCCTCTCTTTTGTGCACACTCACCTGATATGAGCCTCATGTTGAAGTGTCCACATTCCCAATTTTAGCTGTGGCTTATTGGTGGAAAACAGCTGCATGAATGCTGTGTATGCGTTAGGTTGTCTATTTTTGTTATTAAAAGCTGCCAGTTGGCAGTGTGAGCTTATACTATAAAATGTAGACTTCTTTTTTTTTTTTTTAATTATTTGGCCATGTGCCTGTTTTGTAAAAGAAAAAACAAACAAACGAAAAAAGATCCCTTCCATGATAACATGAGCCCTAGAATTTGTACAAAAATATATTTGGTGAAGCCACATGGTTTAGTGAAAAGAGCAAGTAGATTTTCAAATCTGAAGACCTAATTAAGTTTAAAGCCCAGATTTCTATTTGTTATAATAGTGTATGGTTATATATAATGTATTAAAACTTTGTGTACCTCAGTTTGATTATGTGTAAACAGGAAAAATAACCAACGAGATTCTTACACAGCATATAAAACCAGATCTGGTATGGGGTCAGAAGTAGAATAGCACTCAGTCAATGTTAGGTCACTCTGGACGTGAGTATTTCAGTGGTCGTTCCCCTTTTAATTTATTTCAAAATATTAAGGGGGTACAAATGTTTTTGTTACATGGATAGCTTTTGTAATGCTTGAGTCAGGGCTGTAAGTATGCCCATCACCCAGATACTGTTCCTTGTACCCGTTAGGCAGATTTTTGTCCTTCCCCTCCTCCCTCTATCCCCTACTTGATTTCCAATGACATTTACTTCCCTCTGTGCACATGTGTGGTGCTTGTTTTTCCATTCTTGAGATACTTCATTTAGGATAATAGTCTTCAGTTCCATCCAAATTGATGCAAAAAGCATGAATTCATCCTTTGTATGGCTGAGTAGTACTCCATGGTATACATAGACCACATTTTGTTAATCTACTCATGAATTGATGGGCATTTGGGTCACTCCTCTTCTTTGCAATTGGAAATTGTGCTGCAATAAACATTCATGCGCAAACGTCTTTTTGATAAAATGACTTCTTTCCCTTTGGGTAGATACCCAGTAGTGGGATTGCTGGATCGATTGATAGGTCTACTTTTAGTTCTTTGAGGAATCTCCATACTGTTTTCCATAGAGGCTGTACTAATTTGCAGTCCCACAAACAGTGTATAAACATTCTTTTCTCTATTCATTCATGCCAGCATCTATTGTTTTGGGATGCTTAATAAAAAAAACATTTTCACAGGGATCAGGCGATATCTCATTATGGTTTTAATTTGCATTTTGCTGATGATTAATGATGTTGAGCATTCTTTCATATGTTTCTTGGCCATTTGTTTATCTTCTTTTGCAAAGCTTCGATTATTTGGCCCACTTTTTAATAGCATTTTTTGTGTTTTTCTTGCTGATTTATTTGAGTTCATTGTAGTTTCTGGATATTAGCTCTTTATTGGATATAGAGTTTGTGAATATTTTCTCCCACTTGGTAGATTGTCTATTTGCTCTGTTGCTTATTTCCTTATCTATCTATAAGCCTTTTCATTTTAATCAAATCCCATTTATTTATTTTTGTTGTTGCCATATTTGTCTTTGGGGTCTTAGTCATAAATTCTTTGCCTAGGCTGATATCTAGAAGAGTTTTTCCTACATTTACCTCTAGAATTCTTATGATTTCATGCCTTATATTTAAGCCTCTTATCCATCTTGAATTAATTTTGTGAGTGGTGAGAGGGGTCCTGTTCCATTCTGATGCATGTGGCTATCCAGTTTTCCCATCACCATTTACTAAATAGGGCTTCATTTCCCCAGCGTGCATTGTTGTCTGCTTTGTCAGATATCAGTTGGCTGTAGGTGGATGGTTTTGTATCTGGGTTCTCTATTCTGTTCCATTGGTCTATGTCTCTATTTTTGTACCAGTAACATGCTCTTTTGGTTACTGTAGCCTTGTAGTATAATTTGAAGTCTGGTGATGTGATGCCTCCAGATTTATTCTTTTTGTTTAGGATTGCTTTGACTACTAGGGCTCTTTTCCAAAACAAAGCATAGAATTAATTTCTCTAGATCTGTGAAATATGACATTGGTATTTTGATGGGGATTGCAATGAATCTGTAAATCACTGGGTAGTATGGACATTTTATCAATGTTGATTCTACCAATCTGTGAGAAAGATATGTTTTTCCATTTGTGTACTCTGAAATTTTTTTCCTCAGTGTTTCATAGTTCTCCTTTTAGAGATCTTTCACCTCCTTGATTAACTATATTCCTAGGTATTTTATTTTCCTTGTAGTTATTGTGAATGGTGTTGAATCATTGATTTGACTCTCTGCTTGACTGTTAGAAATGCTATTAATTTATGTACATATAGAAATGCTATTAATTTATATGCATTGATTTTGTAACCTGAGACTTTGCTGAATTTATTTATCAATTTCAGGAGTCTCTTGATGGAATCTTTGGGGTTTTCCTGATACAAGATCATATAGTGAAAAGTGATAGTTTGACCTCCTCTTTCCCAATTTGGATACCCTTCATTTCTTTTTCTTGCCTGATTACTCTGGCTAGGACTTATAGCACTATGTTGACTAGAAGTGATGCCAGTGGACACCCTTGTCTTCTTCCAGTTCTTAGGGGAAATGTTTTCAACTTTGTATATAAAGTAGAAAATATAGAGGAAATGGACAAATTCCTAGAAACCTCTCAAGACTCAATCAGGAAGAAATAGAACTCCTGAAC
>CAUYPO010138510.1:0-14648 GCA_963574435.1 Cheirogaleus major | reverse complement strand
GTAGAGCTGGGAGAGGGACAGTAGAGCTGGGGGAGGGGCAGTAGAGCTGGGGTGGCACAGTAGAGTCAGGGGAGGGGCTGTGATGTCCAGGGCAGGGGCAGTAGAGCTGGGGGAGGGACAGTAGAGCTGGGGGAGGGGCAGTAGAGCTGGGGGAGGGGCAGTAGAGCTGGGGGAGGGACAGTAGAGCTGGGGGAGGGGCAGTAGAGCTGGGGGAGGGGCAGTAGAGCTGGGGGAGGGGCAGTAGAGCTGGGGGAGGCGCAGTATAGTCAGGGGAGGGGCTGTGATGTCCAGGGCAGGGACAGCAGAGCTGGGGAAATGGAACCAGCCACCTCATGCAGCTGCCCCCTGCTCCTCTCCTCAAGAAGGAGCCTCTCCCCTGCATGCCCGCAGGGGCCCGCACGCCTTCTGTTCCCAGGGCTCCCCACCTCCCCTGGGACTTGTTCCACCTTTGGGAGGTCCAGCCATCAGCAGTTTCTTCCTTCCATCAAGCCTATAGCTTCTTTCCCTTTTGCTTCCCGCCCTGCCTCCAGGGCTGCCCAGCACCCTCAGCTCCCTCCTGGGTGGCCCTGGGGAGCCCTGGCGCCATCAGGGGGACTCTGTGAGCCTGTTTCTCCCCAGCCTGTCCTGCAGCTGCCCCTCAGCTCACCTGGCCACACGCTCGCTGCCCGTCTTGGTCCCCTTCTATGGTGAGCCCCAGGGTCTCTTTGCCCTCACGGTGTGGCAGCCAGACCAGCTGAGGCCAAACGCAGCTCTTAGGCAGGTGTGGATGAGGGAGAACCCGGCTAAGTAGTGTAATGCTTCTGCCGTGGCAGTCATTCGCACCCTAGTCTGAATGTTTCCAGCTCTTTCGTAACAAAAGATTTGAGTCAGAATCATCAAAGTTAGATCTAGGAGGGACCTCAGTGTCCCTCTTCTCCAACCCTGCTCTATTCCTCCACTGTACAAATTGGAAAACCAAGGCCTAGAGTAAGGAAGGAAGGTAGGAGAGGGAATACTCTGGCCTTAGACCAGAGGAAAGGATGAACAGCCCCTGCAGAGCAGGTCAAGGGGGTCAGGACAGGGCTGAAAGAGACCTTTGTGTTTTCCCTGTCCAGGATTGTTGCTACCTAGTTGCCAGAGACCACAGAGCCTGCTGCTGAACCTTACTGCTGTAATCCACCAGGACAACCCCCTATTTCACACACGAGGAAAGGGAGGTCTAAGCAATCGAGTGACTCGGCCCTGCCCAGATCTTCAAGTCTCCAACCTCCCGGTGCTTCCACTCCCTGGCACTGCTCTGCCAACAGCAGAGGGGAAAAGACAGGTGTGTGTGCACACGCAGTCTGCAGGCCACCATGCCAACGGGACATCATTCACTCAGCCCCCTGCTAACTCCCATTCATACTGCCCTCCACCACCCTGCCTCTGCAAGCCACTCACAGCGATCAAACCTGCTGTGTCTGAGCATCTGCCCTGAGCTGGGCACTCTGCGCACATTATGCATTTGATCCTCATAAACATCAGGAAAGGTGGTGTTATTATCTTCAGTTTATAGACGACAAACTGGGGCTGGGAGAATGGACCTGCCCAAGAGCACACCTTGAGTCCCTGATAAGGGTGAAATGGCACCCAGTTCGGACACCACTTCATCCCCTGGCTTCTAGCTCTCTGTTGCTGCCTGGGGCAGAGGCAAGAACCTAGGCAGGGGTGGCACAGAAACTGCTCAAGCTCTACACCTTCCATAGTGTGCCCACAGCAGACATCACCAATCAATCACAACACTCCTTCCTGTTAAACCAGGATGCAGGCTCAGATTCCTTGCACAGGGCTCCAAGCAGCCACGGTGATAGGGTGGCTCTAGAAATGATGTCCACTTGCAATCCTGGCCAGGCTCCAGGCCAGGCCAAGTTTCTCTGGGAGCTGCCTGACATTCCATGCCTGCCTGTCTGCTCTTACTCAGCTGTGACAGACCTGAAGCTGGCCCAGAATCCCAGAGCATTATGCTGGAAGGACCCTTTGGACACAGAGGTAGAGAAGAGGTGAACTGCCCCAGGCATACAGCAAGCTGGTAGAGCAGAGCCTGTGCTCCAGGCCAGGCTTGGAGGTCCTGCTCCCTGCCCACCCTAGGGCCCACCACAGAGCTTCCCCCAAATGCGCTGGAGCCCTTGGGCCTCCCTACCTAGCAGGACACTCCCCAGAGCCCTTGCCCACAGGCGTACTGGCAACTGGAAGGTTGGGGGATTATCTCGAGGCCATTAGAAGTTTGCCACAGAAGCTGGCATCTCCCGGGAAAGACCCACCGAGCTCCCGTCTGCCCACAGGGCCTCAGCAGGCAGCTCAGGCCCACTCATGGGTGACAGAGGCCGTCACTTCTCTGCAGTGGTGGGTCTGGAGTGGACATGGGCCACACTGTGATCCCACGGGGCTCTGCAACCCTCCGCGCTGCCTTCTGTCCCCAGAGACCTGCCCCCTCCTCACAGCTCTCTGGGGTCTCCAGGTCCCTGCCTTGAAGGTGACTGCCCTGTGTAGAGCATTAGGCCATGGAAGCCCCCGCTGGCCTAAACCAAAGCTGTGGCCCTTCCTGAAGCCCCTCTCTCCCACCCCTCCTGCCCCTGCCTCCCTCAGGGACCCCTCTAACCACTTCTCCCCACTTTCAGGCACCCCCAGGGCACCAGCCCCCTCTGTCCCATTTATTCCTGACCTAAGAAACAAGCCTCTGTCCCTCCCGTGTCGCTCTCTGGCTGCTGCCTCATCTCTTCTGCCTTCTCAGCCAAGTTTCCCAAAACAGCCGTCTACACGTGCCCTCTCTGCCTCTCTGCCTCCTCAGGCCAGGCCAGGGCCGCCAACAGCCCCTGGTGTCCACAGCAATCTTGCTCAGACGTCATCCTGCTCCCCTCTGGCCATGTGGGCCCCTCCCCTGCTCTCAGGACAGAGTCCAGCCTCCTGGCCATGCCCTCAGTCCCCAGGCTCTGGTCCCAGTATCCGGCCTGTTCCATGACCCACCCCTCCCACCCCAGTCTCCACACACTGACCACCTTCCTTCTCATTTGCTCTGGGACTCCACACTGGCTCAGCCCTCTGCACCCTCCACAAACGACCACAGCAAAAATGATAACAAAACTCTTGCTCATCTAGAGCCACCATGCACCAAGCATTGTGCTAAGCACGAATTAGCCAAGCCCATACTCCATCAACTCTATGTATTTATTGACTCCAAAAATATTTATTAAGTCTCTATTATATGCCACACACTAAGCACTGGAGATGCAGCAGTGAAATGCAATGAAGGTATTATTGCTCCAATTGTACAAGTGTGGAAACCGAGGCTCAGAGAGGCTAAGTGACCTGCCTGGGCTCACACAGCCATGAAGTGGGCCCCAAGTGCTATACCCCCACCCCCATGCCCAGGCCACGGCCTCCCTGTGGGCTAAATGCTCCAGAACACTGCCCCCCCCACTGCCTCAGTTGCCCCTGGGGCCCAGCACCCTCAGCGCTTTGTTCTCCTCCCCAGGAGGCCCCTCCTGTCCCCACCACCCGCTGCCAGCCCGGCTGCTGCCTCCTTGGGAGCTGCTGCCAAGCCGTCAGCTCCTGTCATCGCCCTGAGGCAGCCAGAGGGAGTGTCAGCAGCAGCCTTGGCAGACATCACCTTGTGCCGCCCCACAGCCACCAGGCCAGCAGGGTGGGCACCCCTCCTGCGGCCACGGGGTGGGAGCATCAGCGCTGGGGGATCCAGCCCCCCCATTGCAGATCAGGAAAGTGAGGCTGTAGGGGAGACTCCTCTGAAACTGCTAAACTGGTAAGACCAACCGTCAGGGTGACCATCAGAAGTCTGTGGAAGGCAGTCCCCTCTGCTGGAATGCACCCATTGCACCCGCCACGGGTCCTCCCAGCTCAGTGCTGGCGGGCACTTCCTCAGGGGAGGGTCCCGACCTCCAGTCTGGTCAAAGCTCCCTCTCGGGTGCCCAGCACCCGTCAGCCCCGGGTGGGCACTTCACAGCTAAGGAGGCTGAGGGGTGGGAGATGGGGCTTCCCAGGGCTCCTCTGCTGTTCTCTTGTGGGTGCTGCCTCTCCCCGAGCGTGGGCGCCTGGCTGGCTCTTCATAACGGCTGCGTCTGGCTCCTGGAGGCTGGTCCTCTGTGTCTCCATCCTGATTCTAAACCCCCAGAGGCAACTGAGGGCTGGGCAAGAGGACATCTGATCCCCAGAGATGCCAGCAGCCTCGGGACACTCTGCCTGCTGGCCTTGGCCGTGAGGTGAGCATGAGAGAGCCTGGGATCACCCAGACCTGAGACCGGCCCTGGCTGCAAGGTCACCTCGTGGAGTCACTCCCTGCCTCTGAGCCTGGCTTCCTCTTCCGGCCAGGCTGGAGGCAGGTGGAAAGAGGTGAGGGAGCGGGCCCCACCCTCCTGCTGCCCCCGTGCAAAGGGAGAAAGCTGTGAGCAGCCCGACCACCCTGCCTGGGCCCTGGCAGCCCTGGGCGAGGCCCCTTGCCGGCCACGGTGGTCGCGATGGGGGAGCGCGGAGCAAGGGGCTGCGCCAGGTGACAGCGCACGGCCGGGAGGGGCTCTGGCTGGGTAACTCTCGGCGGCAACAGGAGCAGGAGCCCGGTCCCACGAGTTCAGGGGAAGGTTCATCTGGGAGGGCAGCGGGCGAAGGAAAGGGCGGGAAAGAAGGTGTGGAAGGGAGAGATCCGCTGGGCTCTGGGGGCCTCAGTGGCCCCACAGCTGTCAGTAACAGACTCCAGGCCCCTGAACGTGGGAGAGCATCCCATTGGGCCGTGCTTGGGTCAGGTGTCCAGCCTAGACCAATCAGCCACGGTGGGAGGCGGGCCACCTAGAGTGGGTCTGGCGAATCCCAGAGAAGGGAGAAGGTCTGTGGGCGGGGCAGTCACCGACAGATGGCTTCCCATTTTACAGGAGGGAGGTTAACAGGCCCCCAACTAAAGGTCCCTGGGCAGTGTGTCCCAGCGTCCCTGGACCAACCCAGACAAAAGCCCTGAGGTGGGAGGGAGCCAGGTGCGTCCTGGTGGAGAGGAGAGAGAGTGGTGGGGTAGGGCCCCAGGGGAGAGGACCTGAGGTGGACTTCAGGGCCTGGGGCGGGACCGGCATGATGAGGTCCCTGTTTGCAGCAATGACGCTGGTAGTGGGAGGCCAGGAGCGATCCGGGAGGAGGCAGGGAGTAGATAGAGGACAAGGATTGAGGGCGAATGGCTGGACCCGGGCCACTGCGGGCAGGTGGGAGGGAGGAGCTGGCGCCGGGGCTGCAGGAGGCATGGTGGGGCATACTGGGAAGGTGGGGAGGAGGGTGGGCAGCCAGCTGGGGCAAGGATGAAGAGTTCAGCTGGAGACATTTCAGCATGAGGTTCTGTGAGGTACTCGAAGAGATGGCAAGAGGGCAGAAGCCACAGGAAGAGAAGCCTGAGCTTCAATCAGGGACTTGGGGTGACTGGAATGAACAGAGGTGGCCCAGGAGGCCAAGGGAGTAGTCAGGATCACTTGGGAAACACCCAGAAGACAGGGGACCCTGGGCTGAGTCCTGGGGAACCCACATTCAAGAGAAGGGTACGGAGAAAACAGGGAGGAACAGCCGAGCGGAGGGAGGGGGACAGAGAGGGACAAGACCAGGTCCAGGAACAGGGCCCCAGGGAGAGAACTGGGGCTCAACAACGGGAAGGCCATGGGAGACCTGGCGGGGAGAGTTCCCAAGGGGGCTGGGATGGTGACGGTGAGAATGGGGACACCCCCTGAAACGGGGCATCTCTCCAGCGCTCGGGAGCTATTCCCTATTATGTTGAGAACAATGGCCCCAGTGTTTGTCAGGGCAGAGATTTCTTTAGCTAGAAAGGACCAGAGTCTGAAACGTGTTGGGAAACGGCTGCACTGTGTTCCCAGGGCCCCTAGCAAAGCCCCATTTTACAGATGAGAAAATGAGTCATCCAGGGGCAGAGCCAGGCCCAGGATCAGGGCCCCCGGTGTCCAGCACCCTCTCCTCCTGGCCCCAACCATGCTCCAAGTGATGCTAGCAGTGAATGTCATGGCCATTGCAGGGGAAGGGGACTCTGGTTAGACTTCTCCTCAGGCCTCAGCCCCACCCCCAGGAGCCTCCGCTGGGCCTCTGCTTGGCTGTGGTGTCCTTTGTAGACCTGTCTGGCGCAGCCAGGGAGGGCGCAGCCTGCAGGTGCCCAGCTCTCCCTGGGAGGCCTCAGGTGGGAATCGGCCCCTGTGTGGCCTGGGACGTCCTGGGCGGACACCCACTCTGGCCTCCAGGGAGCTGCCGCCACACGCACTGCAACCCTGGGAGTGGGACACGAGGGCAGATGGGCTCTCAGATGAAGGCAATGCCAGAAATATTGTGGCTTTTTTGGAGCCCGCATGAGGTTTGGGGCTTGCTGGGCCCAGGTTCATGTCCTGACTCTGCCACCTGCTACCTGCATGATCTTGGGCAAGTCTGGACTCGATGTCACAACCTTAGTTTCCTTATCTGCAAAATGGGGTTTATGTGCCTACCTCCCAGGACTACCATGAGGATTGAGTGAGTTGCCCTTTGAATAATTTTCTGGAACCCTCTTCATGTTGGGTCTTGATCTTAGGACCAGCAAAAGGACAAAGATGGATCCAGGGCAGAATCTGGCCTCACACAGCTGATGAGGGAGAACAGATGGGAACTCACACACTCTAACACAGCAGACGGCTGGATGGCGCTGTGGGGGCGCCAGGGTCCCCATATTCCCTATAAATATGACCCAGTAGTATCTCCCTCCTCCCTGCCTTTGCCTGTGCCGTGCCCACAGCACGCCGTCCTTTGAGGCTCTCAGTGACCACTGGCCTGTGTCTGCATCCTCTGGGCTGTCCCGGCTGTCTTCTCTTGGCGGCAGTCATTGGTGCCACACAGACGGCCCATCTGAAACCACCCACAGGCCCGGGGGGCTGAGGACGCCCAGTGCCTGCCCCTGCCCCCACCACTCCTGCCTGGCAGCGAGGGCAGGCGGGCGGGCAGGACCAGGCAGCCCCACACAGGAAAGTGGGTGTTTACACTGCAAACAGAGGCTGAGGAGAGATTGTGCCGTGGATTCAGCTTCAGGGAGGTGCAGGCGCCCAGGTGCCAGGCCTTGCATTTGCCCCAGTCCCCAGGGGCTCTCGCTGCCACCCGCAGCCGGAGCACTGATTAGCTCAATGTGTCTTCAGCGCGTGTGGCGTGTGCTGTGTGTGGGTGGCGGAGCACGCTTTATCCCCACATTGTTAGGGGGGCTCACCCCCCCACACGCCCGCTTCCTCCCAGCTGGGATTTGGCTGGCGCAGAGATGCAGGGCAGACCCTGCTGCCCGCCCCCGGCACTGCCCCAGCCTCAGCCCACCACCCCCAGCCTCGTCTGCCCCTCACCCCGTCTCTGGCGTCACCTCTCTGCCTGCAGCATCATCCTTCTAGTCACTGTGAAAGCTGCCCCAGCAAACTCCATCCCATCCCTCATCCCTTTGACAAGCAGCCCTCCTGCCGGGGCCGGTGCTCCCTGCTGGTGGGCAAAGGTGGACGAGCCGGCTCCTGCCCATGGGCTGGGGACAGAAGCCAGGAGAGGCCAGGAGCACAGGCTCTGAGCCACAGCCCCAGCCCCCTGCTCACTGGCTGGGTGAGCTCGGCAAGTCACCGCATGGCTCTGGGCCTCCTTTCTCCTTCACCTGTGACATAGGAGGGTGCTAACCACAGTGTCTTCCTCACAGGGCCACTATGAGGACCAAATATATCTGGGCAGGAACGCGTTTAGAAAACCGCTGGCCACAGCCCACAAGCCCAGTGGATGTCAGTTGTTGGCACCTTGCCAACGTCACTGGTGCTGGGGACTGAGGGTCCAGAGGAGGGGCAGCGGTGCTTTGCACTCGGGACTCCATCCTCACAAAACTCCTGCAAGATGACTGTCATCAGACCCACGGGATACGGAGGAAACCGAGGTCCCAGCAGAGCCACTAGGCTGTGTGGAGCCTAGATTTGACCCACCAAGCCCAGGTGGAAAGGACTGGGCAGGAGGAGGGGGACAGTGCACAGCGCTTTGCTTTGGCAGGCAGGTGGCTTCCCAGGGGCCAGCCCTGGCCTCATCAGGGCCAATCCCAGCATCCATGTCCCTTAGGAGGCCGGCAGCCCTGTGGCCCCATCCTAGCCTGAGCCAGGGCAGCCATCCCTCCCTCTGTCCCCATGTGCTGGCCCAACTACCCCTCCTCCGAGAAGCCTTTGAGTGTCCCAGGGATCCAGCCCCTTTGGAGCCCCCATGCTAGGGCTCTCGGGTCCCTTTCTGTACTGAGAAAGCTGGGGACAGAGACAACGCTGACTGGTCCTTGCCCTCCAGGGCCTTCCTTTGAGGCTGGTGAAATTCTGTGTCTGCACCAAGGTCCCCATTTCCACAGAGGTGGGAAGTGGCCATGAGGAATCCCCTCCTCTGTTAGGGTCCCCTCCCAGTGGTCTCCAGCCCAGAGCTCCCTTTAGGCCCGTGTCTCCTCTTGAATGTCCTGCGCCCCAGCACCCGGCAGGATGATGCACCTTTGGACAAGCAGAAAGGGGGGCAGCGCTGGTGGAAGAAGCCCAGGTACCTATTGGCCAAGGCTGCCCGGCGATTCAGGAGCATCTGGGACCCAGTCTCATTCCCCATCTGCGCAGGAGGGCCACAGCACCGAGGGGAGGCCTGGAGTCCTGACCGAACCTCCCTGAGCCTCAGTTTCCTCGTCTGCAAAGCGGGGCTGATGACATCATGCCCACATCACAGGACTGTGGGAAAAACATACCGGAGGTCAGAACGTCAGGCAGCAGCAGGCACGGGGTACGTGCTCAGCGGAAAGAGCCATGCTAGTCATCAGCTCTCGAGTGGAAGCGCTTTGCAGAGTGTTCTAGTCACACAGGGTGTTTGTAGAGTTAAGAAGAAGGATGGACATGGGGCACAGGGGCCTGGCAAAGTGGGAAGGGGCCTGGCGAGGGCATCAGACATGCATGGGTTCGGGTGCTGAATCCATCACGTAAGTGCTGGGTGACCTTGGTCGTGTCCGTTAGCCTCTCTGAGCCTCTTTGCAAGGATTAAATGGGAAAAGGTACATGAAGGGGTCTAGGGGGTGCCTGCACACAGTAGGAGCTTAATTAATATTAGTCTCATTAAGTCTTCACTCCTTGAATCTGTGAATACTTGGGGAAAGATGCTCTTATGCATTTTCCCTCTCTCCCTTCTCTCTATCGCAAAGCCCTGACTTGTGGCATTTGCCCATTTCCATGGTGTAAACACTCCCCTCTGATCGACTTGAAGCTACCAACCCACACACAGTGCTGGGCCCAGCTGTGCACAGATGGCCCTCACAAGTGATGAGGGCAGCTCCATGACCCCATGGCTCCCCACAGCCACCCTTCTGTGTCACCCACCCTCTCCTCCTCAACCCGATGCCCTCCGACCACACCCACCATGTTTCTGGTCCCCATACATGCCAGGTGTGTTCCTGCCTCAGGGCCTTTGCACTTATTGTTGTGTCCTCTGCCTGGAACATTCCTCCCCTAGTTGTGGCATGGGGGCCGATAGCTCACGAATAGATTAATGCCCTCCCTGGAGGGGGTGGAGCCAGTGAGTTCTCACTCTATTAGTTCCAGAGAGAGCTGGTTGCTAAAAAGAGCCTGGCGTCCCACTCCCCCCTCCGGCCCCCCCTTCGCCATGTGACCTCTGCACTCGCCAGCTGCCCTTCCTCCACCACGAGTGGAAGCAGTCTGAGGCCCTCATCACAAGCATGTGCTGGCACCATCCTCCTCAGCCAAATAAAGCCCTTTTCTGTATAAATTGCCCAGACTCCACTGTTCCTTTATAGCAGCACAAATGGGCTCAGACAGCTGGCAGTGCCTTGCTTTCCAGATCTTGGCTTAAACATCACCTCCTCCAAGAAGCCTGCCCTGACCACCTTGCTAATCTTGCTTCATCCCATCCCCCCCCCACCTGCCATTCTGCGATTTCATGCTGTTTTATTTCCTTTGTGGCATTTGACTCAACTTGCAAGTGTGACCCCCGTTTACGCGTCATGTGTATTTACGTGTTATTGTCTGTCTTACCTACTATGTGTGGCGTTCACTCCATCAGGGCGGGGCCTCATCCACACAGTCACTGCTGTGTCCCTGGCGTTTAGCACAGTGCCTGGGTCTGGCGCGTAGTAGGTGCTCAGGCAATATCTACAGCACGAATGAATGAACAGTGAATGTCGGGACCCACCTGGGCTGATGCTCCCAGGCCCTGCCTGGCCCCCTCCCCTGCCCCCAACTCCTCGAGCAGCGGCTCTAATTGGCCTGCGCCCATTGTGGAACCTGTAATTGCAGACTCCGGCCTCTCCCCCACCCCAGTCTCCCTCTTCAGCAGAAAGAGCCAGGCCCTATTGTGCAGCTCCTGTTGACACAGGGATGACCTCACTGGGGCCTCCGGAGATGGGGCCCAGGAGGGGAAAGGGAAGTGGGGAACAGAGGGGTGGGGTGGCCAGGCCCAGGTCGGGAAAGCCTGAGGCTGGGACAAAGAGAGAGAGAGATTGAGATTCCAGGGGTGAGACAAGACAAGGGTGCTTTTCATTAGCAGGAATAATTAGGGGAGGGGAGATCTAATCCTTCAGAAAGGACCCTGGGGAAAGACTGGGATAGGAGGCCATGTGCTCGAGTGGGTTTTGGAGACGCAGAGCAACAGACAGACAGACCTGGGCCTGGCAACTGCCCACTCTGCAGCCTTAGACCGGAGACTCCCTCACTCCGAGCCTGTATTCTCTTCTGCAAAATGGGCAAATAATAATGCCTTCCACGTGGGGTTGTTACGGCATCTAGATTAGATAATGGAGGTCCGGTGCCAAGCACACAGTAAGTGCTCAATAAATAGCCATTCTTCCCCCCACCCCCATGACTCTGGCTCACTTGCGCTCTCTCCTCCTCCTTCTTTTCTAGACTTTTCTTATTCCTGGCCCTCCCATCTCCCACAGCCTGACAGGACCCCCTCCCCAGTGACCCCCAGCTGAGCCCCAGCACCAGCAAGCCTGCTGCTCCGGTTTCCTGAGCCCAGGGCCAGGGTGCCTGGGGGCCCCTCCATCCTCATGTGTGAGCCCAGGCCGGGCCGCCTGGTGTCTACACCTGGATCTCTGCCTGGGCCCCTGGTTACTGCTCCAGCCCTGATGGACCCTGAGGAGGACAGCACCTGCCCCCTGGGGTCTGGGGAGCCCCAGCCTTGCCCTTTGCCCTCAGGTCCTCTCCCTGGGGAGGGGGACAATCTTTGGGTCGTATCTCCCTGGATACGGGGGAGCCCCGTGTCCTGGAGGGAACAGAGCAGGCGTGGCAGGGGCGGTCTGCGGGGTGCGTGGGAGACAGGACGCCTGGCCAGGCCTTCCAAGTCCTCGCTTATGAATAATAACATTTTCATCAGAATTTTGACAGCATTGTACCATTTTCACCAGCAAGCATTTTTCAGATTGGAGCTCCTTAAGTTAATTTAGTTCCTTGGCCAGTCTTCTATTAAGTGTAGTTCGGTTGTTTCTAAGTTATTGTTTTTATTTTCATTCCATTTTACTGAACTTATTTTTGTTGGCATCAGTATTTTCCCTACTGAAGATTTTTCGTCTTCTGAACAGTTTTCAGCCACGTCCCATTTTAGCTTCTGCCACCGTGGGTGCCTTTGGAGGCCATTTTTTTCTGCCAAGGTCACTGTTTCAGAGACAGATGTTGTAACTTCTAAACTTGGTTAGGCGGCTGGGTGTGGTGGCTCACGCCTATAATCCTAGCACTCTGGGAGGCCGAGGCAAGAGGATCACTTCAGCTCAGGAGTTCGAGACCAGCCTGAGCAAGAGTGAGAACCCGTCTCTACTAAAAATAGAAAAAAATAGCCGAGTGTGGTGGCACATGCCTGTAGTCCCAGCTACTCGGGAGGCTGAAGCAGGAGGATCGCTTGAGCCCAGGAGTTTGAGGTTGCTGTGAGCGAAACTGATGCCACAGCACCCTAGCCTAGGTGACAGAGCAAGACTTTGTCTCAAAAAAAAAAAAAACTTGGTTAGGAAGGTTTGATTCTTCCATCAGTCTCTAAATCAAGAGGTTTTCCATGGTGCAGGTTTGATTTGCGGTTGACAATTCTCCTGGTGAGATGTACCCTGCACCAGGTGAAGGACTCAGGGTTTGCACTGACTTCTTGCAGCAATGAGCTTTATGTCCATAAAGCAAAGTGTCAGGACTCAGGCAGGGTCAAAAGGCCCTCGGGGGCAAAGTGTCCTGACTCTGAAGGAAGCTCAGGTCCTCGACAGCAGAATGAGGATTGGAAAATAGTCAGTGGGAACCACAATGACCCAGTTCAGGCAGGACTCGTAAGGGCCTGGACCCTTCAGGAATGAAGGTTAGGGTCGGCCCACCAGGCGAGAAACCATGGCCCGCTAAGGCACTGCCCTTCTCTGCCAAGCCTCTGCCTCAGGCCCCTGGTTACTGCTGTGGTGGGCAGCTTCTGAGAGGCCCCCAAAGATCTCTGCCTCCTGGTATTCCCGCCCCTCCCCTGGAGTGTGAACAGGACTAGGACTGGAGTCTAGCCAACGGGATATGGCAAAAGTGATGGATGTGCCTTCTGCGACGAGGTGGTGTAAGCTTATGGCTTCTGTCTTGCGGCATAATCACTCCCTTGCTGGCTGTCATGGAGCAAGCTGCCGCCTTGGAGAGGCCACGGGGCCAGGTACTGAGGCTCTCAGTCCAACAGCCAGCAAGGAGCTGAGTCCTGCCAACAATCACACGAGCTTGGAAGAAGATCCCTCCCCAGCCGAGCCGTCCAGTGAGACTGCGGCCCTGTTCCAACACCCCTATTGTAGCCTTGTCCAGACTCTCGAGCAGAGGACCCTGCTAAGCCGCACACAGCCTCCTGACCGACAAAAACCATGAGATAACAAATGCAATTTGTTTTAAGCCTCTAAGTGTTGTGGTGATTTATTATGCAGCAATAGACAACTAGTCTACCAGGCAAACAACAATAATTAATAGCAGTAGTAGAAAGATCATTGAGTACATACTACGTGCCAGGCACCATTTTAAGTGTTTCACTCGCATTGTCTTATTTATTCCTCACATTAACTATGACCATGTTATGGTTACCGTTGACAGATGAACAAACAGGGGCTCAGAAAGGTTGAAATGACTGGCCTGGCTCAGAGCTAAGAACTGGCTGGAGAAGGGGGAGGTGGCCCAGGAGCAACCAGCCCAGTTCCCTTTTTCCTCCCTTATCCACACCGTATCCCTCTTTGGGTGCAGACACCCTTTATCTTGTCACACGAGTGATCATATGGACACAAACACACCTGCAGTATCTTTCTGCGGACATATTTCCCAGAAACAGAACATCAATTTTACCTGCACTTTTAATAAGCATTTAATTCCTTCAATTGTCTGGTGGTCCATTTGCAGGGGAAACTGAACTACCTGATCATTTCTCACTTCACCTGCCGTACGGGAAATAGATTCAATTAGAAAAATCTATTGCTAATTTGAAAGCTCTGATTCTATAATTTCCTACAGGGAAGACATGTAAATTGCGTGTTATTTAACACCCTTTCATGGCAGGTGAGTTCCACGGGGGGCAATTATAATCCGCTCTCCACTCTTCTTGCAGACCCCTGACAAGAGGGGAAGAGGGAGGAGAGAAAAGGAGGAGGAGGGAGAGCAGGAGAATATTTTGCAGGCTGGTCTCCAGTGGCTTTAAGAATACCTGAATTCAAACGGCCTGGGGGGGTCAACTGGTTGGTACCCACCTGCTGCCCAGCCCCAGCCCAGGCGCCCCAAGTCATGCAGCCTTTCCCTAACCATCTGGAAAATCGCCACACTCGGGGAAGGAGGGGCAGTCAGGATACCCCAATTTGTGCTCCAGCTTCTCTGTCACCAGCTGTGTGGCACACAGCTGACCCTTAACCTCTGTGGCCGTGGTCCCCACCTGAGCAATGGGGAAACCATAATACTCCCCAACCTGGGCTGTTGGGAGGACCAAAGCCAGCATCAAGTGGAAAATAAAAAAAGGGAACTTTGCAAACTATGAAGTGCTGTCCACTACGAAGAGCGCTGGAAACGGGAGCCAGGCCCCGAAGCTTCACTCAGGGACTCAGCCTCTCCCCACTCCACAAATTCCCAAGGTTTCTATGGCAGGAACTACCATGTTTCCCCGAAAATAAGACAGGGTCTTATATTTATTTTTCCTCAAGAAGACACCCTAGGGCTTATTTTCAGGGGATGGGTTATTTTTTTTAAGTACGGTACAGCAATATACATTTATTCAAATATAGTTAAGTCGTCTTCTTCTGGAACATCATCATAACTCTCCAAACCCCGAATTCCATCCTGAATTTCTTGCGACTCTATTTCCTTTAGAACCGTAGGCCCCAATCTTTTAAGTTGAGCAATAGAGCTCTCATGGGGCAGATGAGAAGGGCTGCTCGTCTTCTTTACCACTCTGTGACGAAATGCAAGGGTTGTGCAGATACGATGCATAGCCACGCCCGTCACTAGGTCTTATTTTCGGGGTAGGGCTTCTATTGCGCAAATGCTTAGCAATCCTGCTAGGGCTTATTTTATGGGTAGGTCTCATTTTCGGGGAAACACGGTATAATGTTTCTGGCTAAGGGGTTTTTCAAGATGAGACTATTTCTTCCCACACAGCTGTAGCAAACAGGCTGTGTG
>CAUYPO010138505.1:0-11221 GCA_963574435.1 Cheirogaleus major | reverse complement strand
TGGGGTCTAGCTCTTGCTTAGGCTGGTCTCGAAATCCTGGGCTGAAGTGATCGTTCCTCCTCAGTCTCCCAAAGTGCTGGGATTACAGATGTGAGCCACCTCACCCAGCAAATTTTTTTTTATTGTTAGAGAAATTAATTGTTGGAGAAAAGGCACACAAATTTTATGTGTACATGGAGAGAGTCACAAAGGGATTACATCTCTGATGGCATTTGAATGGGTATGTGTTTTCTTTCAAGCCACCATTATTGGACAAATATAAATTTTCAAAATAGCCCTGAGTTTACCAAGAAACTTAATTTCTAAAAGAAAAATAATAAAAAATAAAATAAAATAAAATAAAAAAGGAAACTTAATTTCTGGTGTTGTAGTGAGCTCCTGGTCACAACAGGGCTCATGAAATAAGAATAATTTACATTCAAAATGTAGACATTTCTCCTTTTATTAATAGAACAATTTCCACACATTTGCATAACTTTTTCTTTTTTGAAACCAGTGAGCTAGCAAACTAGAATTAGAGAGAAATTCCATCCATTGGGTAGAGTTTTTATAAAATTAAAAAAAAATTTCCTTAGCCAATATCTAACTCTTTCCTAAAATAATCTCCAGCAAAGCCTAAAACAGGGCTAGGGAACCTTTCATGTTGGAAGGCCTCATTAATTTAGCCATAATGAGATAAGGCCACATAAGAAACTTCATTACTTCATTACATGCACTTAAACTTCATTACTTCATTACTTCAAACTTCATTACATGTACTTAAAAATGTATGTTATTTTGTAAAAATCTAACTATTATGGACTTAATAATTTCAAAAATGAAAACTATTTGTTAATTTTAAAATTAAAATTAATGATTTTGTTGTGTCAGCTTTTTGTTGGATATTTGGTTGCAGCATGGAGGTCCAAAGTTTCCGTTGATCCTCTAGATGGGTATCAGTCATTTATGACTTTAAGGGAGTCTTGATTTGGGTTAGGTAGGAGAATGTAGATTCACAGCAATGTGTAGTTGAAAAGCAAGAAAACGTTTTTTCAGGCATGCTGTCAAAGGCATGGGTACTCTGCATTTTCCATATTTCAACTGGATCTTTCTTAGCATCAAACAATGACTTTAACCACCTTGGTACCAGCGTCCACTATAGGCGACAGCCACAGATGAATGCGCACAGCGACTTTAGCCGACAGCCGTGATATGACTTTTCTTATTTTTCATTTATCAAAATAAAATTGTGAACATTTAAAAATAACGTAATGAAAACATATATGTCTATGTTACCAATTCTGATTTACATTACAAGTTGCCTGTAAAGTAAAACAAGCTCTCAGTGCTTTAAAGCTTTCTTCATCACACAAGAGCAGAACGATCTGCCGTCAATGCGCAGCACACGCTGCCGTGCGGACTGTGAGTGCCGGCTGTGGGTGAGGTTTCGCGGCCGGTGAGCACCGCACCCAAGTGGTTAAAATATCACCTACTGAAAATTCAATCAATTCCATCTGAGGTTCTTTAGGTGCCCTGGTGATATCAACTAGGTGAGGCTGAAATGCTAAATTGAGTGTGATGTCATGATTCTCAAAGTCAGTGAACCTCTCATTGTATTCTCCAATTAATAGGTCTATAACAGCTGCCTGTTCTTCAGATGATTCGCATATGTCATCCTGCTCATCAGTGACCTTTGCTAACTGGGGAAAATGTTCATCTCAAGTATCTTTTTCAAGAAGAAGTGTTTTGAAAGAAGATAGCTGTCTTCAAAATGCTTGGATTTTTTGCCACATATCATATATAGACTTAGTTTTCCCTTGCAAAAAAATATTCAAGTCATTTTTTATTTGACATGATAGCACACAGAAATGCTGCATTCCTATGGAAATCGTCTTTCAATAATTCACATTGCTGATTCTGTTCTTCACAAAATTTAATTATCTGTTCTCATAGATAAAAATTCGGCTAACATTTGTCCCTGTGATAGCCAATGCACTTTAGAATGGTACTGCAAATCCACACTGAATACCTCATCATTCGACTTTAGCATCTCACAAAACTGACAATGCTGTGTTGCATTTGCAGGAATAACGTTAATAATACTTATAACTTGTTGCAAGGTGTCACTTAAAATAGCTTTAGCACAGAGATTTTGCTGATGCAAGATACAATGAAAAGAAATGAGAGCATCTGGATCCATTAATACTTTTTATATCCGTGCAATAAAGCCTTCACGTTTTCCTGTTATGGAAGCTGCACTGTCTATATATACACTCACTAAATTTACCAAATTCAGTCCAACTTCACAACATTGATCATGAAAGTTGTTGAAGATATCTATTCCCTGTGTTCTGTTTGCAAGAGTGCCCAAAGTGCGTGACTCTTCGTAGCAAAGAAAATCCCCTGTTATGACCCCAATGAAGTATAAAACCTGTGCCAAATTAGTAGTATGAGTTCATGTAAAGCAATTGAATAATATATATTTACCTTTTGAGGTATTGCATGAAGTTGTTCTGTTAAGTTGAAGGCTAATTCATGCTGCCAATTAGTTATGGTTGTCTTTGAAAGAGGCAGTTGTTTGTAGTTTGAAACATTATCAGGGGCTGGGCATGGTGGCTCATGCCTATAATCCTAACACTCTGGGAGGCTGAGGCGGGAGGATCACTTGAGCTCAGGAGTTCAAGACCGACCTGAGCAAGAGTGAGACTCTGTCTCTACTAAAAATACAAAAAACTGGTTGGGCATAGTGGCACACACATATAGTCCCAGCTACTCAGGAGGCTGAAGCAGGAGGATTGCTTGGGCACAGGAGTTTGACGTTGCTGTGAGCTAGGCTGATGCCATGGTACTCTAGCCCAGGCAATAGAGTGAGACTCTGTCTCAAAAAAAAAAAAAAAAAAAGAAAAAGAAAAAAGAAACATTATCAGGGTCTAAGCATCCTACAACTTGGCAACTTGGACAATGCATTCTTTCACAATTTCTACATCACTGAATGGCTTCCCTTTTTCCCCGGAGTATATAAACTACTTTATAATTTGCTTTAGTGGCATTATTTCCTGGTCTTATTGCCGCTTGAAAGAACTGTCTTTGCTTTGCTTTTCATCTTTTAATTTCTGCAGTACAATCTTTTGTGCCTCTCCCTCTAATTTAAAATATCTGTGGTCCTTCTGAGTGTTATAATGCCGATGAGCATTGAATTTCTTTAATATTGATATTGCAATATGACAAAGCAAGCTAATCATCTTATCTTTAGCAGACAAAAATAATATTGTAATTCCCAGTCCTCATTTAAAAAAATGTTTTCTTCCGGCCTGGCGTGGTGGCTCACACCTGTAATCCTAGCACTCTGGGAGGCCAAAGCTGGAGGATCGCTTGAGGTCAGGAGTTTGAGACCAGCCTGAGCAATGAGCGAGACCCCTGTCTCTACTACAAATAGAAATAAATTAGCTGGACAACTGAAAATATATAGAAAAAAAAGTTAGCTGGGCATGGTGGCGCATGTCTGTAGTCCCAGCTACTTGGGAGGCTGAGGCAGGAGGATTGGTTGAGCCCAGGAGTTTGAGGCTGCTGTGAGCTAGGCTGATGCCAAGGCACTCTAGCCCAGGCAAGAGAGCGAGACTTTGTCTCAAAAAAAAAAAAAAAAAAGTTTTCTTTCTTCAATTCTCTTGGTCTTCTTTGACATGATGGGCTGTTAACCAGACAGAATTAAAAAATATTATCAAGCTGTGCAACTATTTACAAATTCCACTTCAAGCAGAAACACAGTGCACTGTTGTCAAAAGCTAATAACAGACTGGCCTACTCAACCTCCATAAACTCTCTCCAACTAGCGTCATGGAGTAGTGGCGCCAGTCAGGCAGGGGTGTGGGGGATGGGGTGTGTACTTAGAACTAAATTATGAGCGGTCAATTTAGCCCTTATGGCTTACTGATGTTCTAATCGTGCCAGTCAATCTGGGAGGGTTATTTCTTTGAAACTTATTCTATTCTTTGGTATTTTAAATACATTCATTTTAAAAATAAAAAATAAAAGATGAACAAACATGTATTAATAAAAATAAAATGATTTGTTCTGTAAAATTTGGATTCAGTCCAGGGGCACCTGCCTGCCAACATCTACAGCCATGCCACCCTGAACGTGCCCAGTCTTGTCTGATCTTGGAAACTAAGCAGGGTGGGGCCTGGTTAGTACTTGGATGGGAGACCGCCTGGGAGTACCGGGTGCTGTAGGCTTTTAAAAAGAAGAAAAAAAAAATATGGATTTAGTCAAAAGGCCTCACTTAAGGACCCAGAAGGCCACAGGTTCCCCACTCCTGGCCTAAAACTTTAAAAATATCTTTAGTCGGAAGTAAATACAGGGTTTAGAAGAAATAAAGATGACTTAAAGGTGTCACTTTAAGGAAGTATGTTAAAAATGGTTTTATTAAACTCTGTATTTCTGCTTATTATTAGGACGATGCATTTCAGACAGGAGTCTCCATCGTCCTCCTTTGCCAGCAAAGTAATAAACCTTCTCTTTCCTTCTCCTCAAAAAATAAAATTTTTATTTTGGCAAATAGAGCATAAATTGAAAAAATTTGCATAAATGGAAAATGAATATTTTACTTAGACTAAATATGTTATTTGCATAGAGTTAGATTGTGACATTTTTGTTCATTATTCATACTGTCCATAGTGAGAACATCTCATTCTTCAGCATGCTTTTGTATAAGTCATCATTTTACCAATGAAGAAATAGGCTTTACATATCATTTCCTGGTTGCCCTTCATATTTAAAGGCATATTCTAATTTAATTATGATATAATGTTTAATGAACAAATCACACCAAATAGCACTAAGATCTGAGAAATCATGTTGTAATTGGTAGAGATTATACTAGTAATTTTTTTCCAATTTTTAAAAACTCTATGAAGTTGTAATTGTGGTATGTTCTTTTTTTTTTTTTTTGAGACAGAGTCTCACTCTGTTGCTAGAGTGTCGTGGCGTCAGCTTAGGTCATAGCAACCTCAAACTCCTGGCTCAAGTGATCCTCCTGCCTCAGCCTCCCGAGTAGCTGGGACTACAGCTAATTTTTTCTATATATTTTTAGTTGGCCAATTACTATCTTTCTATTTTTAGTAGAGATGGGGTCTCGCTCTTGCTCAGGCTGGTTTTGAACTCCTGACCTTGAGCGATCCTCCTGCCTCGGCCTCCCAGAGTGCTAGGTTTTTGTGAGACTTTTCTAAGATAATTATTTTGGATTTACCAGAGTCCCTCCAGGTAAATGGCAATTACGATGAGACTTTCTATTTTTGATGCTAGACTCTCCCTTAAAGTATTCGAAGCCATACCCTTTAGATGTAAAGCAAGCTGATGGACTTTGATTAAATGTAGCAGTTTAAGTTTAGGTACCAATGTTCTTTTAAAATGTTAGTATGTGATATACTTTAAAAGACTTGGAGAGTCTCTCTTGCCTTTCAGCCCTTCCTTGAATGCTTGATTTCCTTTGATGTGACCGGGCAGTGCTGCCAGTGTCCTGCCCTGTCAATGAGAGGCCCACAGCCAGCCAGCCCAATGGGAGGGAGGGCCCATGACCTTCTCTCTGGGACAGCACAACACAGACAGCCCTGGATTTAAACAGCCCTGATTCACCTCTTCCACACAGTTTCCGCCACTGACTTCCTGGGCTCTGCTTGACCTTCTGCCATCCTTACTGCAAACCCCTGGAGCTGTACCTCTTATCTGATCCTAGATCCTGCTCTCTGATTCCCTGCTCTTCCATTAGCTTCCTGGTTACCTCCCTGCCTTGAAATCTCTCTGACCGCTCCCAAATGCAGGCTAAATAACCATTAGGAAACAAGCCCTGAAGCATAACTTGAGAAACTCAAACGTACAAAGAAGAGCAAAAATATGAGACACATCAAAACCGTGAAACATCACGCAACAAACAGAAGCCATTATGTCGCCAAGACCCGGGCTCTATTCAGAAGTATTGAGAGCAGTGTGGCGATGCAGGAAACACAAAAGTCATGTGTATGTTCTTGAGTTGCATCAGAGATGAAGATTAAAATGTTTGTATTTAGGCAAAATTCAATCTATTCACGTCAATATTAAATGACAAAGGAAAGAAAGTATACTTACCTGTTTGTATAACATCCTGTTTCCCTGATGATTTCTTCTTTCTGTAGATAACATCTATGCTACTGGCTCATTTGACTTTACAATTACTGGTTTTCAAGTGTAAACAGGTGAGATAAGTAGATGGTTAAAAGGTCTTTAATGACAATGTGATTCTTTAATGACATTAGGCTTTTCAAATGTAATAATGCAAAATCAAAACCAACCAATTCATGCAAAACGTAGAAAGTTTCTTACCTTATGTATACCAATCCTGCCAATCCTCAACTAAATTAACTTTTATTTCCTAAAAAAAGGTTTATGTTTGACATGCAGAAATGAGGAAAGTATCATAAATCATTATATTTACATACTACTAATTAAAAATGATATGGATGTGTAGTAGGTACTAAGGATAAACCAATAATTAAAACATATGGTTCTTGCCCAAGGAATTGACAATATGAAATTTCTGCTATGCGAAGACTTAAACAGAAGTATGAAAAGTTGGAAGTGCTGGAAAGTAGCTTAATGAGCTAAAAAGCTTTGGGACAAGAAATGATGGTGTGTGTTAGAAGGAGTAGTCAGCAAAGACCTTCAGGGTGATGGAGAGAGAAATGATGAACATGAACTCATATTAGCAGTAAAAGATACTAGGTAAGCCGGCGAGAGCAAGTTAATATGTATTCATCTAAGAGTCACAAGGTCCAGGGGCTTATATGTGAGAAGAACAGGAATTTTGAAAGAGCTCAAAGGTCAAGTTACAAGGCCAAAGAAAGGGGACAGCCTTTCTTTGTCATTTCCTGGTATGCAGAAAACATCTTATATTCTACCTCATTAAGTTCTATAACCAACTAGATGTTAGAACTACAACTATGATCAGAGTGTTCAATCAGGATTTAATAATGATTATGTCGATAATACTTTTTAAATTTTAGAGTAAAGAAAGAAAGCGCAAATTTTATCTAGCCATTTTCCCACACCATCTCTAAGTGGGAAAAAGAAATGAGTGAAAGGCAAATAGACATCTTTGCCATCAATATATGTGTTTCTAAGTGGACTTCTTGTGGGGAATGAATGCAGAAAGGGTTCTAGATATTCTAGATGCTCTCTGTAAGGGGTAACTGCTACCTCCCACTCATTGTTTACTGTGTGCTCCTCAGAGATAGAACTGGCAATTGGACCCTAACTCAGGTTTGTCCTGTTCCTTAAGATTGAGGGGAGGTGGTTGGAACCTCACACTCTGATGATCTTAATACGAGGCAGCTGACTCCCTCTGCCTCTTTTCTCATTCTTTCTTTTAGGGTCAGGGTCAGGGAAGAGCATCCCATATGTGAATAGCTTGTGATCTTC
The DNA here is from genome assembly GCA_963574435.1 of Cheirogaleus major. Lineage (NCBI taxonomy): Eukaryota > Metazoa > Chordata > Mammalia > Primates > Cheirogaleidae > Cheirogaleus > Cheirogaleus major. The sequence goes on along the minus strand of CAUYPO010138505.1, from coordinate 3,793 downwards.
TTCACCATTCTGGTTCTTGTCTTTGTCAAATCTGACCTCTTATATTGGCAAGGTCAGTATGTACCTCCAAGGTTGTTCCAGAAGGGGATGGAAGAGAGGGGTTTTACCTCTGTAAAACCCCTATCTTCAAATAAGATGCCATTGTGAGGAACTAGGGGTTAGGACTCCAACATATGAACTTTGGGGGAGACATAATTCAACCTACAACACCACATTAACATGCTTGGTTTTATACATATTTCATAATTATAATACATAGAGATAGGGGAAAAACTCAAAATGTCTGAAGTAGAAAGCTGATCATTTTACCACTGTATTAAAAAAACTGGACATATTTTACATGAAAGGTGAGATGCAATTTCAAAATGAATCTCCTTTCTTGGCAAGGAATGCCATGTTCTTGCTTTTAAACTGGACAGCTAGGGCCCAGTGTGGTGGCTCTCACCTGTAATCCTAGCACTTTGGAAGCCCAAATGGGAAGCATCATTTGAGGCCAGGAGTTTAAGACCAGCCTGGGCAACACAGCGAGATCCCTTCTCTACAAGCATGGTGGCACATGCCTGTAGTCCCAGCTACTCGGGAGGCTGAGGCAGGAGGATCACTTGAGCCCAGTTTGGGGTTGCAGTGAGCTAGCCTGGGCAACAGAGTGAGACTCAAAACAAAACAAAACAAAACTGTGTAGCTTGCATGGCCTATACTGAGGCCCAGAAGAATCTCAACACTTTGTGGGGAGAGGTGTTTTCATAGAAGGAGGGGCAATGCAGAGGATATTGTGTTCCTTGACAAAGAACAAAGCAAACTTATTACATAGTTCTGCTCGATCTTGCGTATGCTTTTCTTCTCTCCCAGGCAGCGATTCATGTAATTGTTCATCTACACCCTCTATCCCCAGAGCAGTCATGAAGCTACATACATATTCAGTGGGCTGTCGAGTCTGTCAGCAGCAGGAATTGCCCCACAGAGCAAGCTGTAAAATGTCACCAAAGTTTAAGTTGTGGTAAATTTAACTGTTTACCAAGTGGAAGAGCAACTAGCTGCTATTCACAGTTTCCCAACTCCTTTCGCTGAGCATTCACAGACTTTTCTGTGGGGGAGTGGAGGCTTTTCTAGGTGAGGACGCTTGCTAGGGATGCCAGGACGGGCCCTGCTGGGATCTCCCAGCAGCCAGGGGAGTGGCATGAAGCACAGCACACTCTTCCTCTTTTGCATCTCATTACTAATAAAGCACCTACAGAAAGGGGAAAATAAAAGTAAATATAGTAACAGTACTTCTTAAAAATCTGTTTTATGCCCTGTGCGGTGACATGTGTTTATAGTTCCAGCTACTTGAGAGGCTGAGCCAGGAGGATCCTTTGAGCCCAGGAGTGTGAGGCTGCAGTGAGCTACGATGACGATACAGCAGTCCAGCCTGGGCGACAGAATGAGACCCTGTCTCTGAAAAAAAAAAAAAAAATGTCTGTTTTATAAATAGTTGCGGGCTCAAACTGTCAAACTCAAATGGCCTGATTTAGAGACAAACGGCTAATGAATTATTATTAAAAGTGGAAAATAAGGCCCAATTTTTGAGTCTTCATGATGACAAGGAGTCAGTTTAACTGTTTCCTTTTACCTTTCAGCCAGCAATTTGAATGAGTTCATCAAACCGATCAGATGTTTGGGGCCACGTGAGCACAGTCCCACAGGAAACACTATTTAAAAATCTTTAAATAAAGTCAAACCAGAGGGTTATAAAGGTAAACAAATAACTCTGATGAAAAATTCGCAAAACATTACACTTAATTAGGAATCCAAAGTCAAAATTCTTGGGGCTATTGTGATAACTGAAGAGAAGTTGGTGCTAGAACAGTCAAATGATTCATTTCCTCCCTCAGGACAAGAGAGGCTGAAACCTCCTTTCGTTAGCGCTGGTTGGAAAAGAGGATCTAGCAATCCTTCTCCGGTTGCTGAGGTGCTGAGTAGCTGAATGTAACGGTGCAGAATTCTATAACTCAGCACAAATTTGATACTCGATGTCTTCTTAGGAACAACAATAGGAAATAACCCATTTTCTCTTCTCTGCTTTTTTCTTTACTTCATCTATTGTTAAGAAGTAGACTTTCCTTAAAAAGCATGTGGCTGGGTATGGTGGCTCATGCCTGTAATTCTAGCACTCTGGGAGCCCAAGGCAGGAAGATTGCTTGTGCTCAGGAGTTCAAGACCAGCCTGAGCAAGAGTGAGACCCCATCACTACAAAAAATAGAAATATTAGCTGGGCATTGTGGCTCATGCCTGTAGTCCTAGCTATTTGGGAGGCTGAGGCAGGAGGATCTCTTGAGCCTAAGAGTTTGAGGTTGCTGTGAGCTATGATGACGTCACTGCAATCTAGCCTGGGCAACAGAGTGAGACTCTGTCTCAAAAAAAAAAAAAAAAAAAAGTAGCATGTGGCTGAATCCTCCTTTAACACCCAAGCATCTGCTGCCTGGGGGTTCCCAAGCCCTTCATCCTTGCGGAGTCACCCTTTCCTTTAATATCCAAACAACATGGCCTAAGTCCCCACGCCACCCACTGCAGCCAGAGCCGTCTCTAATAAGCTCAGGGTGTGCAGGGGAGGGGAGAGCCTAGGCCACGTCGGCATCAGATCACACTGCTGCCTGCTTCTGCAGAGTGTCCTGGTTCCTCGCATCACTCCTGGTTTCTCCAGTTGTCCTACTTTTATGTTTTAAAAACAAGAGTATCACACTCCTGCTGAAGGCGGGGAGACAACAGAGTAACAATAGGATAATTGCAGCACAGAATATTAGACATTTATGTCCTAAACTTTCTCAGCTACTTTGACCGTATAATATTTCTTGCACAACTTTCTCTCTGGGCTCTGCATGCTGCTATATTACTTGGGCCTGTCTCTCTTTTACGTCACCCCAAACAACCCTCCTTCAGCTGCCACTAAGGCACCAACAGCCGATTCTCTTGATACAGTGTCTATAAAATTGGGCTTAGCTTGTCACTCAGCATTATGAGATAAATTGTCCTGGGTGTTTCTAACTCTAGATCTCAAATGCTGGCCCAAAACTCTTGTTGATATGAAATTCCATCTGGCTAAGAAAATACTTCCCCAAACTTTCTCTAGAAAGCAAGTCCCAAATTATATTTGTTTGACATAATTTTTCTTTTAGTGAGTGGGTGTATTTTTAGCTCTGGGAAGATTTGATTAAATATAGAAATAGTGAAATAAATAAAATCTATATTATTAATATATTTTTTGTTAAAGACTAATCTGTATTTAGATATATATAATGTTTTAGATAATTTGGCCTATTAGAAAGGCCCCATGATTCCAATTTAATTGAATAGTTATCTTATATTTGTGATTTTAAGTTCAAATTTTAATGTTTATGGAGTATTAGAATGATTAAGAGAATTTAAGATTTACCTTGTCTATAAATTAACTTATTTGATTTTGTAAGAATCACTTGACTAAGAAGTGAGAGATTTCTTTGTAAGGTGATGAAAATGTTCTAAAATTGATTGTGATGATGGTTGTACATCTCTATGAATATACCAAAGTCACTGAATTATATATTTTAAGTTGTACACTTCAGTTTTATAGTTTAAATGGGTGAATTGTGTGTCTTGTGAATCATATCTCGATAAAGCCTTTTAAAAAAGAATTACTTGGCTGGGCGAGGTGGCTCACGCCTGTAATCCTAGCTCTCTGGGAGGCCGAGGCGGGCGGATCGCTCAAGGTCAAGAGTTCGAAACCAGCCTGAGCAAGAGCAAGACCCCCATCTCTACTAAATAGAAAGAAATTAATTGG